>CABHPP010140021.1:0-41405 GCA_902168425.1 Peromyscus attwateri | reverse complement strand
CTTTCTACTGGCTGTCTCTTTTACTGATCTTTCAGCATTTACCCCAATATCTGACTCCAGGTTTTTATTATTAAGACCAATTAGGATGTGTGCTACACATGAGAGTTTTGCTATGGATCTCAGAGGCCATTAAAGATCATCAAAGTTAGTTGGAAAGATGTTTCAGTTGGTTCCGTGCTTGGTACACAAGTATGATGTCTTTAGTTCAGATCCTCAGTGACCATGAAAAACTCTGGGCACAGTAACAAATCTCTGTATTATCAATACTAAAGAGGGTGAGACACAAGGATCCCTCAGGTTCATCAGCTAACAAATTCATGTAGAATTGGGGCGCTTCAGGTTTAGTTACTTTGTCTCAAAAATTAAGGAACATATAGTGATTGCTGAAGACACAGAATTTTGACTTCTGGCCTTAGACATGCCCCCCCCCCCCAAACAAACATAGTCACCTACCCCTGCCTCCCCCAACATGCATGCATAGGAGTACACACACACAGAGTAGAGATGTTGTAAAAATGACTGTAGTATTTGGGTTTAAGAAACTTTTAAAAAGTGTTATTTAATCCCTCTTCTCTCTCTTCAACTGGACGTCTGGAGCTCGGCCTGGTGCTTGGCTGTGGATCTCTCTCCATCTGCTTCCATCAGTTACTGGGTGAAGGCTCTATGATGACAGGATGTTCACCAATCTAATCATCAGAGTAGGCCAGTTCAGGAACCCTCTCCTCTATTGCTAGGCATCTAAGCTGGGGTTGTCTTTGTGGATTCCTGGGAATTTCCCTAGCACTAGATTTCTCCCTTACCTTATAATGTCTCCCTCTGTCAAGGTATCTCTTTCATTGCTCTCCCACTCCATCCCTCCCCCAGCTCCACCATCCCCATTCCCTCATGTTCTCATCCCCCATCTCCTACCCTCTATTGCAGCCCCCATCCCCAGTTTACTCATGGAGATCTCCTCTGTTTCCGCTTCCCAAGGTGATCCCTGTATCCCTCTTAGGGTCCCCCTTGTTTCCTAGCTTATCTGGAGCTGTGGGCCGTAGTCTGATTATCCTTTACATATAGTATCCACTTCTCATGATGGGAAAATCTACAGAGACAACTAAACCAAGCTCATAGGAATTCAGGAAATTTAGACTGACAGCTGTGGAACCTGCATGCATGCGACAGTACTAGGCCCTCTGAGTACGGGAGACAGTTGAGTAGCTTGGTCTGTTTGAGGGGCCCCTGGCAGTGGGATCAGGATCTATCCCTGGTGCATGAGCTGACTTTCTGGATCCCATTACCTGTGGCCAGACTCCTTGCTCACCCTTGATGCAGGGGGAAGGGGCTTGGTCCTGTCTCAACTGAATGTACCAGGCTTTTCTGTCCCCCCATGGGAGGTCTTACCCTTCAGGAGGAGGGGATGGGGGTAGGCCTGGGGTTGGGGAAAGCAGGAGGAAGGATGAGAGGGGGATCTGTGGTTGGTACATAAAATGAATAAAAAAAAATTTTAAATAACAAAATAAAAATAAATAAATAAATAAGAAGCATTATTATTAAATGAATTAGATATGGAGAGAGGCTAAGATAATTTCAGTTAGAATGAACTAAATAAAATTGAAACTGTAAAGTATAAAATAGAATTTATGGAG
Source organism: Peromyscus attwateri (assembly GCA_902168425.1). NCBI lineage: Eukaryota > Metazoa > Chordata > Mammalia > Rodentia > Cricetidae > Peromyscus > Peromyscus attwateri. The sequence goes on along the minus strand of CABHPP010140021.1, from coordinate 39,777 downwards.
TCTTTGTTTTTATGTCTTAGAATCAGAGAATTTTAGGATCACACAACAGCAAATCTAGCCCCATCATGCATCACTTTCAGGTTTCCACCATTCCTTTAATAAATGAGAACCTTTACTGCCATGTCCCTACTTTATCTTCCTTTATATTTAGTTATAGCATAAAGAACCTCAAAATGCCTCTGTATTATGAAATTCTTTATTTTTCATCATATTTTGTTATAAAATAAGAAACCTCAAAATGTCTTATGTGTTATGAATTCTATCAGCAAAATCATTTATTTGCACTTTGTAGTTTGATAAATCTTTGCCATGAATACTGGTAGAATTCAGATATATCAAACTACAAAGTGCAAATAAATGATTTTTTTTGTACTATGACATGCATAGATTCACTTTAACTCCTATCCAAAAATTACTACAATATCACCACTGCTGCCATACCTACAGAACCATGTTTTCATACATGTGTTCTACGGTACACTACAGAACCATGTTTTCATGCGTGTGTTCTACGGTAGGATATACAAAAATCCTTGACCTATGTATGACTTTTGATTCAGTAGCTTCAAGGAATCTCCAAACAATTAGACATGAAAATAATGGTTTTTAAAGTGTATTTATTTTCTTAGACAACTGAGGACTTCCTTCTTATTGAGCTCCCTCCAAAGTTGTCTCCAAAAAACTTAAACATCGCCAATATGACTGTGCCCCAGCATACTCACTTAGAGTCACTCCTCTATGGAGACACTCTTGATTTGTACATAATCTCTATTGTCTATTGTGTATGCTTAATTTATTGGTTCTGGCATACAGCTGCACTGCATGGTTTATACACACATCCTCATTCCTACAGCCTACCAGCACAATGAGGGCAAGCAGCCTATGAATCATTTTCTAGCTCAAATCTAGCACAATGCTCAATATATGTTTGCAGGATAAAAACATATAAGAGAGGGATTTGAAGATATTCTAATGTGAGGAAAATACTGAAGTTCTTATTTTATGACACACACAAAATCACATGGAGAAAGAGATTAGTATCAAAAGATCCTTTAATCATCATTTCCTACTAAAACAAAGTACAAACATCTGAAATTTCTCATCTGTATTGAGCACTCAGCAAAGGCCTATATAACCCTTACATAAGAGTTCATTCAAGGTGATAGAATGCTATTGAGGTAATAGATAATCTTATGATGTGAAGACAACAGCATCTATATTTTTATGTTGTTTTTAATGTGGAGAAATATATTCATATCTTATGGATTCATAGGGTTAAATTACTGGCTCACAGAATCATGGAGTTCAATGTATTTTGAGCTTACCTATTCAATATAAAGCTTTATATGTATTAACCTAAATGTGTGATGACAGATGCTTAAAAGAGAGACCAGTTTCTTTAGTTTGACTATCAAATTATCCACATGTCATGAATAACATTCTGCTTGCTCATTACATAGGATCACTTAGCATACTTTTAGCCATGAGTTTGACAAATTAGGAATTATTAGGAGACTTAACTTTTCTCCAGAAATGTCATTTTTTTATTAGTGCTCAAGATACAGCATGTGTACAAATTCACTAACTGATATTTTTATCAAACTTTAATCAAGATTTCTCTTCAGCAGCTTCTTGTTAATCAGTCTCTTAGTTCTTTCCATGGCAGAAAGTACACCATTGGTCCCTGGCATCCTCGTTATTAGGGATTTAATTTAGGGATTTATTTAAAATGTTACATTTTTGATGAAAAGAGGAAAATCCCTTCTCTCTTTATCTTCCTTCACAGTTTACCTTGGATATTTATTCTATCTCTTTTAAACAGGATCAGATCTTCATTATAGTCAGTCCTCTTCTTTGAACTTTATTTTCCTTAAACTAAAAGTTTGGTTTCCACTGGAGGAAAAAAGTGTAGTCATCCAAGAAAAGGGCACAAAACCTTCCGAACTCTAATCATGCAGGCTTGTAGGAAACATCACTGTTTTTTACACACACACACACACACACACACACACACATATATATATATATTTGTTATTATTATACTGTTAATAATATATATATTATTGTTATTATTATTGTTTTATTGCTGTAGTTCTTTGTGTGTATGTGGGTGTGCAAATGTGTGAAGGTACTCATATAGGTCAGAGGCAATAGATACCTATAGATATGGATTTACAGGAAGTTGTAAGCTTCCTGGGTGGGTCCTGGGAATTGAACTCTGGTCCTCTGGAAGAGCAGTAGATGCTCTTAACTGCTGAGCCATCTTTTCATCTTGGCTTGATGTCTTTACTTCTACTATTGGAGACCAAATTTTCCTTCTTACAGGAGCAAATCTTCAACTTCAAATTCAAGGCAAATGCAAAAATGACTTCTGACTTCATTGCTGTTTTCTCCAGGCCTTCCATTATATCTGCTTCTGTCTCCAACCTATCCAGGATAAGCCTTAAAATGACACATCTTAACCACACAATGACAGCTCTGCTGCACCATCCAGGTTCCCACCATTACATCAATATATAACCATTACATCAATGATATTACATCAAGGGTGAAACTCATCATTTGGCACTTCACTTATCTTTCCCGGGTGGCTTTCTTACAAGTTGGGAAGAGATACTTCAGATACCATTGATCACTTTTTCATCTGTTTCTCAATAAAAATTTCTAAAAGCCATTCTCAGGTCCAAACATTTTTTTTCTCATATACAGTACACTTAAGTCAAATGTGCATATTCCTTGACTTCCTGAAGGAGAACTTTATACTACTTTTTCTTCTTTTCCAAACCTTTCTTCTTGGCACCTAAATTCTCAAACAATAGCCACCCCAAAATGACAAAGAAATTTACTTATCATTCAAAGTGATACAATAATTTTATTATAATTAACATAACATGTAATGCAAAACCTCAACATAAAGTCCTGTAATTCATTAGACAATAGCATATTATTTCTAAGATATAATTTTATATCTTAAGATGTGGTGACAGGCTTTTACAAATAAATTATACTCAGTCATATTTTAAAAGTAACCTCTGTGGTGGTTTGAAAGAAAATGGCTCCCAAAGGGAGTGGCACTACTCCACTATTAGGAGGTATGGCTTTGTTGGAGGAAGTGTGTCACTGTGGAGTGTTGGTTGTTTTTGCTCTTATGGGGGACTTGCCACCCAGCTCCCAAATAAATCACACATGGAGGCTAATTATTACTTATAAATGATCAGCCCTAGCTTGGATTGCTGCTTGCCAGCTTTCCTTAACTTAAATTAACCCATCTACCTTTTGCTTCTGGACTTTTACCTTTCTCTATTTCTGTATACCTTTTTTTTTTTCTTACTCCATTGCTGGTTGTGCAGCTGGGTGGTGGCCCCTGATATCTTCCTCCTTCTCTGGTTACTGCCTTTTTACCTCCCAGATTTCTCCTTCTATATATTCTCTCTGTCTGCCAGCCCCTCCAATCCTTTCTCCTGCTGGTTCTTTATTAGACCATCAGGTGTTTTAGACAGACACAATAACACATCTTCACAGAGTTAAACAAATGTAACACACCTTAAAATAATATTCCCCAACATTTCCCCCCCTTTTTTTTCTAAACAAAAATGAAAAATTTTAACTTTAACATAGTAAGACTGTATACAATAAGAACAATTATCAAGTAAAGATTACATTCACAATGTACTGTATTCCAATTCATTTGTGTCTGGTAAATTTAAAGAAAATATTCCATAATATCTCTTATCTTAGTAAATTCATAATTTTATATCTAATTTAATTTCTATTATATCTAAGGAAAACTGCAACTATAACTATCTAGTCTTCAACTCTATCAAAGGCCCCAGAAGTATATAGTATTATTTAAGAAAACAAAAAATGCATTGCAAACAACTTCCAAAAACTTTAGAAATGACAGAGGCATCTGACTGCCTGGACAGTCACCTAAATTTCCTCTACAACATTGGGGCATCCATCTTCAGCCTACAGACCCAAATATCTGGCAGACTTCTCAATAAAGTAGGAAATTTGAAAGACTGTCCCACCTATACTGGCAAAGTTTGGCAATCAGTTTCCTCTGTGTCATGCAGAATGTCTGGCAGTTTCTTCTGTGAAGCAGGAATTTTGAAAGAATTTCCAGCCTTGTTTTGGCAAAGTTCAACAGTCTTTGTCCTGTGTGTCCTGCATGTCCAGTCTTCACGGCACATTGTCAGAAGTCAAAGACAAGAGCAGTTTCTTAGCCTAGTGGCTAACCTTTCCATAATGAAAGCAAACTCCATAAGGAATTTCTTCAATGCCCACCATCTCTAAAGTAAATTGGTGCTGCCAGGAGCAGATGTGTCTCATTGTCATGATAAATCTTGTTAACAAAACATTTTAAATGCCATATTCTGTAGGTCTTTGAGAGCTTTGAAGACGATCTATCTACCTAAAATATATCTTTATATGATTCTGAAAGCATACCTATCTACAAATTTGATTGTTATAAATGACTAACCACTAACCTATGTTTCCTAATTATCCTATGTAATTTAAACAAAAATAGAAACGTTACATACAATATGCTATAACAAAAATAACCTTAAATTTGTTTAAATATACAAAAATCATTTAAACAAGAGTAGAAACATATATACAGTGTAACAAAAATAACTTTAAATTTGTATCACTATTTTATATTCTCCAAAATGATAACAAACTTCCATATATCATTAAGTAATCAAAAACCAACCCCCTCTCCCCCAAACTCTTGGGAATTGTTTTCTCTAAGCTGCTTCCTGCTGGCTGTGGGCAAAGAGATCTTTTACATGGGTCCTGGGAAAACTTTTGAGATAATGTCCAAGTCCTGGGAAGACTAACAGTAACCTTTGTTGATAGATACCACCTGTTAAGGTTTAAGAGGTATTATCCCTTGATCACTCTTCATCAATATATTCCTGAAGGAGTCCACAGCCTCTCTTCTCCTGTGGGAACAAAGCTCAAAAGCATTTTTGATTTACATTTAACAAATATATTTTTTGACTTCTTGTTTAAAATTAAGGCATTCCTAAGGTGTCTAGATTGGTTCAATTTAATGGTCCAGTTTATAATCCCTTGTCTCTTAGCAGCTGTTGTTTGCTTCTCAACAATAAAAAAAAAAAATCAACAAAATAACATACAGAATTCACACTCCCTGTGTATTTTCCATCTCTATATAACTAATTTTTTTTTATATTACATTATTTCTCTCTTTAAAGACTTAATTTTTTTTAACTATTCATTTTTCCTATTACTATACCCTTTTTCTTTTCTTAAGCCCATGCACATTGTTAAACACACTGTAACCTTTTTAAAACCTTTTTCTGTCTGGACCTCTTTTACTGCATCTTTTAGCCTTTTTTGACCACATGAGCAAACTTTAGACTGCTAACCTACACCTGGATCTTCCGCATAGTTTCTAGGCTGGCTCCAATGGCTTCTCCAACATGAAAAGCAAGCTTAAAACTTGCAGCCTGGTTGGAGGTAGGTGACCAAGAATTGCATTCAACCTTCCTAGAGTTCTAGAATGCTGGTTCTTGTACTGTGGCAGGTATTTTTTTACTTAGTTTTTTTGTTTCCGTTTAATGTACTGACCGCTCAAGGGGTTGCCAGCAGGCAGAAACTCTTAAAGAAGCCATATACTCTTTTTTTTTCCCCAAAAACTTTCTTGGGGCCTATGGAAATATGAGCCCCACATTGGGCACCAATTATTGTCTTACTTTAAAACTGTTGCTGTCTTTTAAGCAATGGCTGTCGTAATCAGCAACTGCAACTCTGCCACTACCAGCAGTGGTTCAGCAGTAAGACCCACAGCCTGAGGGGATTCTGTTCCCTCAGGCACTGACTCTTTCAAAGCTACAAAGGGAACTTACCTGAATCTCTGTCCCTCTAAAGAACTCAGGATTCAAAAGTTGAGGTGGAATTCTGCTCCTCAGAGAGGCTAAATAGCAAGTAGCTCACCTCCTCTCCTTGATTGTGTCTCCTCAAAAGCACTCATCATTCTCTTAGCCCCCACTTAAAAGCCCTTCTCCCCCTGGCTCGTTCCTACCACTTCCTGTCAGCTAGTTGCTGACTCAGCCTCTTGACCACAGGTGAATTTTATTTAATCAAACAAAAGTAACACATCTTTGCATCATTAAACAAATGTTTCAGAGCATAAGCAAAAGTAACACACCTTAAAATAATATTCTACAGCAGTGGAGGTGGGCTTTGAGGACTTTTCCCTCGAGCTTCACTCAGTGTGACAGCCAGACAACTTCCTGTTGCCTCTGAGTCAAGATGTAAGGACTTTCAGATCCAGCACCACATCTGCCTGCATGCTGTCATGCTCCCCTGCCATGATGATAATGGACTGAACCTCTGAAAGCTTAAGTGAGCCACCCCAATCAAATGTTTCCTTGTAAGAGTTGCTGTGGTCATGGTGTCTCTTCACAGCAATGGAAATTCCAATTAAGACAGAAGTTGGTACCAGGGACTGGGGTATTGTTGTGATAGGCCTGACCATGCTTTTGTTTGGAGTAATACAGACTTTGGTACTTTGGGTTAGGAAGGCAGTGGAATGCTTTAAGCACTACTTAATGGGGAATATTAATAGGAGCATGGAAGATAATTGTGCTAATAATGATTTGAAATGTTGGGAGCTGACTTAAGAGGTTTCAGAGAAGAATTCTATTATGCTGCATAGAAATAATTCTTTTGATATTTTGATGAAGGAAGTGGCTGCTTTTGCTCTTCTCTGAAGAGTCCACCTTAGGCTAAAGTAAAGAATTTTAGATTAATGCCATTGGCATAAGGAGTCTCAAAACAGCCTAGTATAGACTCTGTTGTGCAGATAATAGTGGTAACTTTAATGAAGATTTATAATACAGGGGAGCAAGCTGTGTAGGATAAATTACAAAATGTAAATTTTGAAGAGAAAAAGAGCACAAGGAAGTGGAATGGAGCTAAATCATTTGTTCAAAGAGATAAATGGATTAAGAAATGGAATAAAGGTGACCTCAGTGCAAAATCCCACCCAGCTAAGTTGCCAACAAGTGAAGAGAAACTAAAGAAAAGCTTAGATCCAGATGTGGTGGAGCACACTTTGCTGAGCTGCAAACAGGGAGTGGAACCAGCCCAAGAGAAGTAAGTGTGTTCTAGTCAACAAAGCTGAACAGAATTGGAGATGTGGAGAACATTTTGGGATCAGACATGGAGATGCAGAGTTTGGAGTTTGCCTAGCTGGTTTTTGGTTTTGCTTTGGTCCAGCATTTCCTCATTATGCATCCTTCTCTGTGTTTTGGGATGGTAATGTATATCCTGAGCCATTATATGTTGAATGTATGTGATCTGCTTTTTTATTTTTATTTTTACAGGGGGATTACAGTTAAGAGCTTGCCATGCATCTCAGAAGAGATTTTGGACTTTGGAATTTTAAGCATTGTTGAGACTGTGATAGACTATGGAGTTTTTGAAGTTGGACTGAATGCATTTGGGGGACAGGGAGTAGAATGTGGCAGTTTGAAAGAAAATGGCCCCCAAAGGAAGTGGCACTATTTGGAGGTGTGGCCTTGTTGGGGGAAATGTGTCACTGTGGAGGTGGGCTTTGAGGTCTCCTTTTCTCAAGCTTCACTCAGTATGACAGCCAGTCAAAAACTTCCTGTTGCCTCTGACTCAAGATGTAAGGACTATCAGCTCCAGCACCACACCTGCCTGCATGCCATCATGCTCCCTGCCATGATGATAATGGACTGAACCTCTGAAAATAAAAGTGAGCCACCCCAATTAAATGTTTCCTTGTAATAGTTGCTGTGGTCATGGAGTGTCTTTACAGCAATGAAAACCCTAACTAAGACAACTTCATGCTATAGATATAGTCCTTTCCTTGTTTGTTTTCCATGAGAACCAGGCAAACCTTATACACATAGCCTGCAACCAAACCTTATTCTAACCCAGAATTTAACACCAAACATCTCCTCTATTTTACTGCAAACTTACTTCTCACATGTTTGTGTGTAGTCATGTGTTTACAATTGCCGTCTAAGTGTAGATGTAACCAACCGCCTTATTAAATAAGAAACACAGAGCCAATGTAAAGATGAAAGCCCAAGAGGTCAGAGCTAAGAGCCTTACCCACTTTCCGCCAGCTAGACTCTCCCGCCAAGAGACCTCTCCGAAAAAGGGAGTTTCTTCCTGTGCGGTTGTCTTATAAAGAGTCCTTGTTCTTCCTTCTCATTGGTTGTAAACCCAACTATGTGACTACCTCGTCACTGCCTCTCTGTACAGACCTCCAGGTCTTCTATGGTTGGTATTGAGATTAAAGGCGTGTGTCTCCAATGCTGGCTGTATCCTTGAACACACAGAGATCTACCTAGTTCTGCTTACCAAGTGCTGGGATTAAAGGCGTGCACCACCACCGCCCTGGCTTTCTCTATGGCTTGCTAATAGTCTGACCCCTAGGCAACTTTATTTATTAACATACAAATAAAATCACATTTCAGCACAAATAAAATACCACATCTTTTCTTTTCTCAATCCAGGTTCTTAAGCACATAGAATTGAATATTCACCTGCACATTAGTATCTCCACCTGGATGATTCATGAGTGTTTAACACTATACTTTTTTCAATCTCTCTTTCTTTCCTCCTTTAATAAACTGACATTTAAAAATACTTTTTAACATTTCTTTTTGTTAAATTAAAAATAGTTCTTTGAGAATTTCATACAATGTGCTATCTTAGTCACCTCCCCTCTCCCAACTCTTCCCAGTTCTGTCCCTGATTCCCTTCCCACACAACTTTGTATCTTTTTTTCCCCCCCAGCAAAGACAATAGTGTTGCCCACACAACCTTGGATATGTATCTTCCCACTGGAGTGTTTTTTTTTTTTTTTTTTTTTTTACTCACCAGGGGCTACACTTTTTACCAAAAACTGACAATTACTCTCACAGCTCCTTGACTACAGGTGTAATTTCCTGACCAACATCCTTGTCCATCCTGGGATGTGCTCTGCCATAGGCTTGCACTGGTCTTTTGCATGTTGTCACAACCACTATGAGTTCATATAAGCAGCTACACTGCTGTGTCTAGAAGACACTGTTTCTTGGTAGTCATCCACTGTTCTGGCTCTTATACTCTTTCATCCCCCTCTTCTACAATTATCCTGAGCCTTTGGATAAAGGGGTGCAGTATATATGTTCTGTTTAAAGCTGAGTATTCCATGTTCTCTTATTCTCTGCACCTTGTCTAGCTGTGGGTTTCTGTTTTGATCACCATCAACTACAAATAGAAGCTACCCTGGTGAAGGTTAAGAGAGATCTTAATCTATGTGTGTAATTTTAAGTCATTGACAGTTGATTTAATCCTTGTCAATTTATCAGAATAATAGTAGCTATCCTATAGGTCCTGGAACAATTATGGTGCCAGGTATGTGTTTCATCTCTTAAGGTGGGTCGTAAATACAATCAGAAACTGGCTGGCTATTCCTAGGACATTCCTGCTACAATTGCACCAGTGAGCATGTCTTGCTAAGCTGTTATAATATCTCACAGAGTTCACAACTGGGAAAGGTGGACGATTATTTTTCTCCCCTGTGTGTGAGTGTGAATGTGGTAACACGTGTGTGTCATGGCACAGGTATGAAGGTCAGAGCTCAACTTTACAAAATTCTGTTCTTGCTTGTGGTGAATTATAATCAAATAAAGTAAAAACAGAAGCCAACAGGGCTGCACTAGGAGTTTAGTACACATCCTTTCCCCATTAATGAGATTCATAGAAATCTTACACAGTGGAATTCCTGTTCCTCTGCTTGCCAGATGCCTTAATCAGATACTTGGATGAGGGTCTCTGCTCCCATCTCCTGCCCTGCCCCCCATTATGCCCTGTCTTTCCATAGTGGTTTATTCTGAACTGGTGCATTTTAAATATTTTGGAAAGTCTAAAGCAGATGGACTATCACTAGTTGTCTGGCACTCAGCCATGGGCACAAGTCTTGGTGCATAAAGGCCTGGGATTTGAAAACCCAATAAAGGAAGTGTTTAGGAGATAGACTTGGTTGCCCACTAAAGAAGGGGAACTAATTGGTCTTTTCTAGTACTTAAAATATCAATATAACTTAGATACATATGTATATGCATGCATATGTATGTATGCATGATCCCTAAGAAAAGTATAACATCAAATGACATGTCCCTGCCATGCCTCTAGCTAAGTTCAGGGAGGAATGGATGTGAGCCAGGTAGAATCAAGTCCTAAATGCTTAGAATTAAATCACTAACACACTGGGAAGGGAGCAAGGTAATATCAATGAAAGGGCCTGCTCTTTAGGTCCCCAGCTGTTCATGGGGATGCCAGTCATAAAAAGACAAAGCAAGCTGAGCTAATGGTGCCGCTGCTATGTGTTCCAATTTCAGAAGCCATGGTTACTACAGCCAGAGAACATAAAGAAGAGCTATGACGAGAGGGAGTGCTCTTGGTCCATCTGGCAGTCCTTGAGTGACTCTAGTGCAGAGTGCAAGTGTTATTGATGAAGCATCATGAGGGACATAGATATTTCTTGCCCAGCTTGTCCCACCAGACTAGCAGGAAGAGTGCTATTATGGTTGGAGCTGTGAGTTGTCTAGTCTGGCTTTGACCTTATTATCAGTTTATCTTGCTTGTTAACTTCCATTTAGTAAGGTTACACCCCATTGGCTTCCCTATCAGTAAGTTTCAATGAACCTTATGTCTCACATCCCACTCCTGAGCATTCTCTACAGTTCACGTGAGACTCCTTCACTGATCTGCCACTGCTTTAGCTTTGCTATTTCATATAAAACCATGGTTTCATTGGTTTTACTTTCCAAATACAAGTTCATGTTTTCAGCTCACTGTTTCTGAGTTCAGCTTCTTTGCTTAGCTTCTTCAGATGCCTCTTCATACTGTTAGCATCGTAAACCTAACTTCATAAAAACAAACATATCCTTCCTGTGTTAAAAATTATTTCCTGACTTGATAACATAACAGATAAAATCTCAACCCATCATCATTCCAGACTGAGCTGTGTGTTTACCTCTGTAGCTTGTCCTCACTTGAAAATTTGTCTACCTTGTGTTATGAAATAGAAAAAGAGACTAATGAAGAGTTATAAATAGAAGAGTAAATAAATAGAGTTCAGTGTGGCAATAATGATATATCTTGGAAAATCTGTGTCAAGTACGTATATCTTTTCTTCTTCTTCCTATTAGGGGAATAAGCAACAGGACAGAAAAAAATATACTTTGGGATGAGGTCTGAAAATAAAAGTATATGTAGATGGGATCAAATTAACTACATTCACAGACAGATTTTGGTAAAAATATTGAAGTTGCATTCACATGCACCCATGCTCAATGCAATGACATCCAAATGCATTTATTGGCGATTGACTGCTGTTTTCAGTACATCCTTTCCCCTTTCACTTGTTCTTCATATCTGCACTCAATTTTAGGAAGCTTTCCTCACTGGGGCTAGAAGGAGTCGCAACTAAAACAAGCCCCACCCCCTCCATGCAAGAGTTCTCTACCCAACTTCCTCATTTTAATTTTTTAAACTCTTTTTATTTATTCTTTGTGTCTTTCACATCATACATCTTGATCCCACTCATTTCCTGTCCATTTGCATCCACCTTCTACCCTTACAACCCCCCCAAAATAAAATAAAATAAAATTTAAGAGAAAAAGAAAGAAGAAAAAAAGGAAAAACATTTCATCATGAAAGATGTAGTGTGACATAGTGAGTCACATAGTAAACCCTTTTATTCATATATCTTTATGTGCAAGTGTTCACTGCAAAGAGTCATTGGTCTGGTTTGAGGCCTCTGGTTTCTGCTACACTATGGGTGCTGGACTCTCTCTGGGACTCCACTTGAATATCTTCTTGTAACCCTGTGTTGTGGCTTTCCTACCTGCTACAGGTTTTGCTTCATCTTTTCTTAGATGAATAGTTTCTAATATTTTGTGCTTTTAACCCATCTTTTATTTTAACCCATATTTCCTCATTCTTTAAAGCCCTTTCAATTTATTGTCCCTACTCACCAGTTAATACATTATTTATGCAATCTAGATTGCCTCATGGTGCTCAAAGGACACTTTGACTAGCACTACATACAAAGCAAATTTTTTTTTCATTTTCTACTTTCCCTAGTTCCTTAGAAAAGATAATCAACTGATAACACATTTTCTGCACCTTGTCCTTATCAAACCTGGTCTTTCATGATCTACTCATATTGTTGCTGTTACCATGATTATCAGCCTGTGTTTATTAGATGTTTCTATTCACATACACAAAAGGTTCAAATTAACTTGCAGGAAATTCAGAGGTTAGCATCTCAAAGAAAATATGTCTTTTTTTTTTTTTTTTGGTTTTTCAAGACAGGGTTTCTCTGTGTAGCTTTGTGCCTTTCCTGGATCTCATTTGGTAGCCCAAGCTGGCCTCGAACTCACAGAGATCCGCCTGGCTCTGCCTCCCGAGTGCTGGGATTAAAGGAGTGTGCCACCAATGCCCGGCAAGAAAATATGTCTTAATAGGAAAAATAAGTCACTAGCATGAAGAGTATGTCTGTAAAATATCTAAAGAATGGGCATAAGAGCAGGGATGGCTACACAGAGTGTAGGAGAAGATTGTGAAGGGAGGAAGAACTCAGGACAGAATTCAAATGCACATCCATGTTAAGGAGGGTGAGCACAGAATTCTTATAGGGTAGAAAATTGTGAAGGGTAGTCAAGATATTAAATTAATGCCACCTGATGGTACTTGAAGGCAGAGGAACTGGACATGAGGCTAAAGTTAGGCAAAGTAGAATTAAACATAATTAAAATGAAAGATCATTGTTCAAATTTCTTTTCTGGTAATCAAAATGGTAAGTTGCTTATGTCTATTTGCTTTTATTGTCTTATCTGTAAAATAAGGATACTTACTACATCTATCTGCTGGGTTTTCAGTGAGAATTAAAATGTCTAGCAAAATAGACTGGCATAAGGTGAGTCTTAGCTAGCTGTATTAACTGTGTTATTTCTGAAAGGAGAAATGGTGGACATTTTCTAGCTATTTTGATGTTTTACTGTCCTTCAAAACAGTAACTCAAGATATATAGAAAAGCGTTTGGTTGTAGGACTGGGGTGGACAGTGTGTAAAATGAGTATATGGTATTTCTATAAACTCAGAAAGTGGCATGAAAAGTTATAGGAGTGCGGAGGAGCTCTGGAAGCCAGCTGAAACAATCCCCAAAGGTCAAAGTTAGAATACTTTGGGTAACATATTAGCTAAAACAGTGCTGAATCATAAATCTAAGCATAATGCTAATTTCCATTAGCCAACACTGGCATACATAAAGGCTGATACATCTATAGAGAAGGATAGGCGAATCTTGTATAACCTCAGATAATTTATAAAGATACCCTGCTTTCAAAATCTGGTATTACTTCCTAGTTCTGTAAGGGTGTGCTGCACATGGAAACTCCACCCCTAGAGTACAATATAGGAAGAGCAGGGGTAACTTTATGAGAGAAGGCAAACACCACCTATACCATATCAATGATGTCCACATCAATGATGAGTTGTAAGTCATAACTATGGCATGCATTTTTATACAATATGATACCAATTTTATTTCATCTCTGTTGATTCCTCACAAATGCCTATCACACTGACATAAACATGAGAAACACACACACACAAAGAAAATACTCATAAAATTTCATTTTGGAGTGTTTTACAAAATGTCTCACCAAAACAGTCAAGATCATCAAAAACAAATCTGAGAGACTGTCATAGCAAAGAAGAATCTATATAGACATGGTACCTGTATACAATATGGGTTTTAGTGGGTGTTCTGGAACATAAAAGGTAATCAGGAAGAAACTAAGGAACTCTAAAGAGTATGTGGATATTGGTAATAATTCTTCAGTGTGATATTTTTAATTGTGATGAGCATCTTGTGCCAAATACATCAATAACAGGACAGAAAACAACATAGGCATGGGAAAATTCTATCTTCGCAATTTTTTTCTGTCAGCTATATGTATTCAATGAGTTTTTGTGTAAAATTCATATACAATCCTTAAAACTGAATTTGAATTTCATGCATTAAGTTTCATTGCCTTTCCCCCAGACTGCATAATAATGCAATCAAAGAATCCACTTTGTTGGGGCTATCACATCAGTAGGGCTATTTAAACAGGAAAAAAAAAACCCATAAAATACAACAAACTTCAGTGAGTTTGTCTGCACTCTGTCACTAGTTATATTCCTTCCTATCACAAATATGTATGTAGCTTATGCTGTTAATTATAATAGAAATTATATAAAAAATAAAATCATTGCTTGATGGAGTAAATTTGATACTGTTCTACAGCACTGACTAGAAAGTTACTCATTTGCTGAGAACAGTGAAGAATGCTAGATGCAATAATGGAATGATTTCTCATTATCGCCTGGTATTTATTTTTGATTTGGCATCATAAGTTTGTAGATACTTTTATCCATATTTGTAAATGGACTTAGTGGAAACTGGCCTAATTATTGCTTGTCCAAATATCAAAAGAATCATAATATTTTTTGATCAAGCTAAACAGCATTGCAATGTTAATTATTATCTAATTTCTTCAATTTGAAAAAAATCGACCAGAATGGTATTTTTCTTCTTTCTCTAAATATATAGAAATATTGCTCCTGACTAACCAACTGTGCATTTTCATTTAAATTTACAAGGTTCTTTCTGTGAAACCAGAGGAAACTTGGACCTGAGCTGAATATGCTGAAGCTGCAAATGCAAGAAAATGTATGATATTGACTATTAATAAGATAAAGGTTTGGTGGAGAAAAGCATCTTCTATCTTTAAAGCAACTGTGAAAATTCTAATAGGCATATTCACAGGCACAAGTGTGTTTGCAGACTGAGATTGTGATTTAAAAGGATAATATTTCTTTACTAATGTTATTTCAGCAACATCAGAGCTTTAAAAAAAGGCTCCAAGGAAAGTGGGAAAATGCTTTGACAAGAGGAATAAAAAGCCACATTAGACATCAGTGAAATATATCATCAGGAAAGACTATATACAGAGCCTGGAGGAGAAGAAAGTGAACTGTGCAGTGGTGGTATAATAGTTACAGCCTCTATGTGATAGAATTGCACGTGTGACCCACCATGCTAGTTCTGCCTCCAAATCTTCTCAGTCAGATTGTGGCTCCTAGTGACCATTACTTGTAGCCTCCATTCTGCCTTTCAGGTTACAAGGAACCAACCAGGGCCAGACCACTAACATGACCACTCTCTAACAACTGGGATTCTTTTCTTATAACAGGCTTGACTTAGGGCTTTCTTGCACTAGACCTTTTACAAAAGATTTTTATCTTTCAGAAGATAATTATTACATAACACTTTATATGGAACCCAATTAAAAGTCTAAATAGGTGCACCAAACACATTACAACTGAAATAAAGTATTAAACTTAAATAAGGTAGCATCATCCCCCTTTGTTGTTAGGGTAGAAAAAAAAAGAGGCCATGGGTTTAAAATAGAGCAGGAAGGGTTCTGGGAGCATTTGGAGGGAGGAAAGGGAAGAGAGAAATGATATAATTATGCTATAATCTCAAAAATAAAATTTAAAAAGTGTTGAAAAAAACCCCTAACCTTCCATGAGGTCTAAGCTCCAATCCTTGGAAATCAGGAGTTCCAAGGAAGGCCAGAGCATTAAAGAATAGATCCGGAGGCATAGGCCGTACTTCATTTCTTCAGGGTGAACGTCACATACACAGGTATATGCTGACAGGTACCCAGGCATGTACTCCTATATATGAGCCTCACCCAAGCAGTCATAGACGCACAAGTAGACCAGCACACATGTTGCACAGATGTGACACACACACAGGCAGGTTGGTGAAGTTGGAGGCTGAGACCTCTGACCTCATGGCCATTTCCATACAGAATCACATCACAGTACCATTACGGCAAAAACAGTTATATAACAGATTCTATTGCCTTTGCCTTGTGGTTCCTCAGATTTCCTGTGAATTATCTTGTGCTGACTCACACCCACCCCCATGGATGCGTCATCATGTTTTAATGGATTCATGCCAGCTGTTCCTGCCAATGCCATGTTATGTCCTTGTCAACAGGCCCGGTGGCCTTTGTTCTCAACACTTTCTCTTTACTTGAAATTCTTTGGAAATTCTGTAATTGTTATGTTTCTATTTAATTTTTGAAAATCATTCAAAGAGGTACAGATACAAAGAGTTTAAGAAAGGCATCCTTATGTAAAATTATTTTGTAAATTTACCACTGGTCTAATAAATGATTAGAATAATGATCCTATCTTTCTCAATTAAAGTTTTTCTTCTATAATGAGGCACAAATTTGAGGGATAAATTGCTTTAAAATTTTTTTCTTCATTTTATACTTCCCAAATATGTATTAGAATATTCCGTATCTTACAGTTTCACTTGAAGAAAAACATAGGTTCCTGTATCTGTTCCCTCTACACTCCTTTATTTTTCTTGACTTCGTGGTTTAATTAAGAATTTTATTTATTTTTTAAAGTTTTTATTACATTTTTATTTCATGTGTGTGTGTATGTAGTGGGTCTGTGTACATGCATATACACATGTGTGTATGTGTGTGTGTGTGTGTGTGTGTGTGTGCGCTATGGCATACATTTGGAAGTTTATAGGACAATTTGCAGGAGTTTACTCTCTTCTGCCACATTGCAACCCAGAAACCGAACTCAAGTTGTCAGTCTTGGAGGCACTTATCTGCATCTTGCTGGACATTTCTTGATTTCTTCCAAGAAAACTTTAGCTGTTGCGTTAATTTTTCCTTTGATAAATTAGAACTTTGCTTAAGGCAGAAAAATACCTTAGCATGGAGAGTGAGTACTAAGCACCTCCCCCAACTGGGGGAGCTATTGGCAATGAATGGATGTTGGAAGAAAGAGTCAGTTCTCTTCAAGGGTGTGGCTCTGTCAGATCCATCAGTGGAAGGTCACATGTTCAAGGGTATGTCTGGAGCAAACCTGAACTGAATAGGTATAAAAGCAGACATAAATTTGGGGTGTAAGAAAGGAGAGTTGGGTCTGGGAGGAGTTGGGAAAGAGTGGCTGTGATCAAAATATCTTGTACAAAAGTCTCAAAGAACTAATAAGGAAAACATTAAAATAAAAATAGGCATTTGTTGTAAGACCACTCAACATTGAAACTAATCTTGTTCCTTACATCTCTCATTTAATGCCACATTTATCACTCTTTTATTTTATCATTACTGTGTGCACAGGAACTAATATGTCTCTTCTTCAGAAAAAGATTTGTAATAGCAAAAATTATATGAATGTACCCAACTCCAAAGGGGAGCATTGGGGGATGGCCGCTGTAAAGTAAGACTACTCCAAAGTCCTATAACCTGGCGACTAGTGCTGTGAGAGAATGAGGTAGCCTGGATTCAGCAAAGATGGCATCATGAGCCTGGAAACGACTTTTTTTTTTTTTCATGATAGAGAACCATTTGTGCCAGTAAATCAACGACTTTTTCAGAAACTAGTAGTTTATTTGTCAGTAATAAAGTCAGGTCATGGGGGTAAAGGTGCTGATTTAAGAGAGAAAATGGCAGCAACAGCCATGACAGATGACCACTACAAATAACAACTTTGCCTATTCATTCTAAGCACCAATTAGTCAACACGTCAATCAAAACAAAATGAGAATGTCAATCAACACTTATAATGACTTACAGTTTGTTTTCTATGACACTGTTTTTATTACCTTAGGATTTAATTTTCAAAGACTTCATAACATTCAAATGTAAACATAAATACTGTAATGCACACAGGTATGGGAAAGATACAAATTTTACAGAATTGGTATCATATGAATTTATATATGTATGAAAACATCTTAACAAACAATTGCTCTCATGTCTAAAGTTTACTTTGTGAAAAACAATAAGCAATTCCTGACAAGATGACCAGCAAACTTAGAACTCTGATGAAAAAGGCTTGGCTGATTCTCACATTTCAGAAGTATCAGACACTAATCTTCTCACATGTTTATATGTAGGGGTATTTATACAAGTCAACATCATTTTATCATCCATACGTGACTATTAGGAATGTCTTATTAACTGAATTTAAATAAAGCTGAAGAGTCAAACAGTTCATAATTTAAAAAATTAGCTTGGTGTTTCTTAATTACCTAAAACTTCCCTTTTCTTTTCATATTAATTGATTCTGTAAGGCTCACTGTGAAGGACAGAGAAGGTGGCTTCCCTTTGAGTTTTTGTTTGTTGAGTTTTAGTGCATATGACTTGGTAAAAATCCATGGTTTCTTCTGAATCCCTGATATTCTTACTCTGTACTGTCACTTTAAATATATATATATTTTTTTGTTTCGCACTAAATGCTTGTGAGCAATGATACAGTGCTTTAATTCCTACATAACCCAAGGAGCCTTGGGAAGCAGAATGACTCACAAACAAATGAGTTCCACCATTTGTGTGGGATATGAGATGAACAGTGACTCACTTTAATAAAATTCCCCAACATAAACAAAGCTAGAAACTTGAGAGTTAGAGAACAAGTTTTGAAATCATTTTATAAGTATCTGAAGCTTGTGTTTTATTTCTCATATTGCTTTAACTCAGTTCAGCTCCCCATTTAACTTGTTATCCTTGCTTCCAGGATGCATTCACACAGCAGTAGTAGTACAACAAGAACTGGTAGAGGAAACTCCCTCAGTCACTTTAATCTAAACACAGATGTTTAAAGCTCCAAGCAGGTGTTCTGTATGATTCATTTTCTAAAGTTTTCTCTTGTAATAATAACATTTATTGACCACATCATGTGCACTAACTAATGTGAGGAATATTTCACCTCCCGTATAATTGACGTTAGCAGCTATTCTTCAAGGGACCTTTTAATATAATGTTTTATTTACTGTTTGAGAATTTCATAATACATGGTTTCAAAGATACATATGGTTTTATCATCATACTTACCTCTCACTCCTCCCCCTAAATTCTCCTGTATCTACTGTCATCCCCCCTCACTCCTTCCAACTTCATGTCATCACTTTTTATTTACTATAACCTACTGATTCTAAATTGTGCTGACCGTATACACATGGGTATAGGAGTCAACCTACCAGAGGCCACATCCTTAAAACCGACAACCATCAACTTTCAAGAACTTCTCAGCTAAGGCGGGAGGAGCCAGAGTCCCTCCCATCCCAGACAGAACATTGACAGGCTTGATCATGTGCTGTTTTTTTTTTTTTTTTGTAGGCAACTTCTGCTGATATGAAAACCAGTTCATTGGTTCTGTCATGGCTAAAAGACTCAGGTAATCCAGATATGCCATGTTTTATAAATATTTATTAGCACTTTGAGAATTTTATATAGTGCGTTGATCACATTCACCCAGCTGCCAACTCTTCCCAGATCTATTGTTCCCTTCCATCCACCTAATGTTGTGTACTTTTTTCCCCATCAAGACAAATTTGTGCTACCCAAATATTCTTAGATATGTGGCCTTCCACTAGAGTGTGGTTGACTTACTAGGGACTAGACTTTTAGAGAAACTTGTGTCACAGGAGTAACCAATTGTTTTCTGATTAAGTCCTGCTATGCAAGATGAAAACTATACTTGATATTATTATTGGTCCAAGAACCACTAGCTGTACATGTCATAGGCTATAGTGTTAAACTGACTTCTAGTTACTTATCACTATACCCATAGATTAATGCTTCTCTCAATCCTCATTAGAGAACCTTCTATTTGCAGTTGATGGTTATATATACAGAGACCCACATCTAACAAGGAATGCAAACTAAAAGACTGTAGATTTCTCAGCCCTAAATGAGAAGGACATGGTGCACCCCCTCCTCCAAAAGTGCAGGGATCATTGTGAATGAGAGGTATTAAGAGGTTAAGAGCCAGATGTGGTGGTGATTACAATCAAACAGTGTCCTCCTAAACATAGGGAAGCTGCACATAAGAATTTACAAGCCTAAGCTATAAAGCATAGAGAAGGGAATTGAGCATAAAATCCCATTCCCAAAAGTGTAGATAATGACAAGTATTAGCTGCTGGGAGAGGGAGAGACAGCTTTCTTTAATACTTCAGTTTTGCCAATAAGGAAACTTCAGTTACAAGACTCAGCAAATTGCTATTAATACATGTCT
Organism: Peromyscus attwateri; assembly: GCA_902168425.1. Classification (NCBI taxonomy): domain Eukaryota; kingdom Metazoa; phylum Chordata; class Mammalia; order Rodentia; family Cricetidae; genus Peromyscus; species Peromyscus attwateri. The sequence continues at coordinate 19,609 of CABHPP010140021.1, read as the reverse complement.
GTCTCATTGTAAATTCCATGCATTTCCTATGTTCTGACAATAGCTACTTAGTCCCATTCACATACGAAGACATCTATTCCATTCTTGAGCGTGCCCTTCAGCAAACAGGCAGACAGTGCCTCTCCAAGTACCAATTAAATGCATCCACTTAGCTTGTCAGCAGTTCACTTGGAATTGTTGTTTCTCTTGTTGGTTCATTATGAAGCAATTAGGTCTTTGGCACATGACAGAGATAAAGATGACTGAATTGACTCCTATGTACCACATCGCCAGTATTCCACCTTTGAGATCTTGCTCATCTACTATTGAGATCATATTAAAATATGATATTAACATTATCATTATTATTTTTATTAATTAAAATATTAAATTTTTTAATAATTAAAATATTAAAACTATTTTTTTTCTGGAAAAGTACTTTATAAAATGTTTAAGAGAATGGATCTCAATACAAGGTAGGTTGTTGTTTAAAATCCTCTGACATTAAAATAGGCCTGATGAAAATCATAGTGACATGAACTCTGGGTAGTCCCATTTAGATAACTCTCTTGTTTCCATTTTTACCTGTACAAGTTACAGTCTGTAGAGAAAGCTAAGCTTGAATCACCAGCTGATTTTGTTCCAGCAGGTGGAATCTTCTTATTCAGGTCACATACAAAAAATTCACAGTAAACACTAGCATTACAGAGACATCCCAACCCTTGAAAGATTATGTCATAACTGAGCAAAACAGTAAAGAGAGGGAAGCTCCTATGTGAGGGTGATTCATAGAAGAGGCAGCCTGGCAAAGAGCACACTTCTTGTCATCGGAATATATATCAAAGAAGGAAGTGAGCTGCCACAAAGAGAGGCCAGCCAGAGAAAGGGGTTTGAAGGGAATCCAATTTTAGGAAAGTTTCTGCCAAAGAGCATCACGATGTAATCTTGACTGCTTTGTCTCTAGAGTGAAAACATCATGGCAGTTGGAATGTGCCTAAGGGACTTTTATCCACAAAGCCTGCAACCATAACTAACAAACTTAAAACTCAGTTTTTATAGGATAAAACCTAACACACATGGTGGGTAAATAGAAGAGTGAGACATACGGATGGAGATGGCCAATCTCTTGGTATTTGATCTTACCAATTGTTTTTGCAGCCATTTATAGTCTTGGTGGTTATAAATTTTTAGTACCTTATTAGCTATAGACATACAGTCAGGAAATGATATAGGCAACCGTTTTATAGATATTTCTTTTCTGGCATATCTTAAATTCTCAAATTTCTGTCTTCTTTGGGTACACCCAATGAACAGACATGTTAGAATGCAAAGCTGAAGTTTTAGAGAGAAAGATATAGCCTGGATTTGTTTCATTAATTTATTTGTTTTCGACTTGGCTCACAGTTCCAAGTTTCTTACCACGGCACTCTATCTTTGCAACAAGAAATTAAGCTAAAATAGGAGGTATGTTCTGCTGTCTTTTTCTTGGCTCACTCTTTTTTTTCCTCTGCCTTGAGCTGTAGAGGTGAGACCAGGAGCCAGGGCCTTGAACCTTCCTGAATACTGACAAACTCATTTAGGTTGTTGCATAGAACACTGAGAAATAAGTGGTGTTTACTTTAAGCCTGGGTCTGAGACTTAATTCCTTAAGCCATCATATAAACTCTATAACCAGTGTCCCTTGTGTGGGCATATGGGTAAAGCATGTAAGAGAGTAAAGCTCTCTCATGTCCATCCTGAGGACTGGTGCAGTTTTGGCCTAGCCATATCAGCATTCAGTGCCTCGTTCTTTGGCATCTAACCTGGCCCCAGCTCAGTGCAGTTTGAAAGAATCCTTTGTGAAAACTCTACTATCATTTTGGAGACAACTTTAAAAAGGTATTCAGCTGGTCAAAGAAATCTTGCTGTTTTTTGTTTGTTTGTTTGTTCTTCTGCTTGGCTTCTAATGGGAAATAGTTTCTCTTTCTGTCCTTGTTGCCTTAAATCTGAACTTAATGTGGGATTTTAGTCAAGAAAAATCAATAATCTTTTATCAGTTGTCACTGATGCTTCTCCAGCATCACTAACAGTAATGGATATTTTGTCTCTTGCCCAGGACAGGATAATTTCCCAACTCTCCTCCTACAAGTTAAGGGTTTGGTCTCTAATTCTTCTTAGAGCATGAGATTAAAATAGATTAATGTCCTTTTGTCTTACTTAGGGTTACTCTTGCTCTGATGAAATACAATGGCCAAAAGCAACTTGGGGAGGAGTTTATTTGGCTTATGCTTCTTTATCACTGTTCATCACTGGAGGAAATCAGGATGGGTACTCAAGGAGAGCAGGACCCTGTAAACAAGAGCTGATGCAGAGGCCATTGAGGAGTGTTGCTTACTGGCTTGTTCCTCATGGCTTCCTAACCCTCTGTCTTATAGAACCTAGAACCACCCGCCCAAGAATGGCTGCACCCATAATAGACTGGTCCTTACCACATCAATCACTAAATAGAAAAATTCCCTACAGGCTTACCTGCAGCTCAGTCTTAAGGAGCCATTTTCTTTCTCAGATGAGGATCCTCCTTCTCAGGTGACTATAACCTATGCCAAGTTAACATAAAACTAGCCAGAATACCTTTAACCATAGTTACGAAAGAAGATTCAAGGTACAGGATAGACTTTAGTGCTTAGCCGGACAATATGCCCCTATTTATCCATGCCACTGAGTCCTGAGCACTCTTCCCTTTCCTGTCTCCTGGCACTTTTGTGACCCCTGATAAAGGCTATGGGGAAAGATTTACAAGAATGTACTAATCTTTTTGTGTCTGTCACCTCAATTTTTTTTTTCTACTTGACATCTTGGACCCATTCAGTCTGCTAAATTTTAGCTGAATCCTTAAATTGCTAAGATGTAGGATATACATATTCTTCTCTTGAGTGTTTTGAGGAGCACAAAACAGTTAATGTGTAAGTTTATATGCTTTCCTTTAATTTTTTTTATTTCTCTTTAGAAAAAGTCTCACTGTGTTGCCCAGCCTGGTCTCAAACTTCTGAGCATCCTGTACCAGCCTAAGTGCTGGGATGATAAGAATGTGCCATCATGCCAGGTACGCTTGAATGCTGTTAAGATTTTTAAAAAAAATGATTGGTAGGTTGAAAATGACTTTCTGTTTGTTTCCATTTATCCATTTCCAGATTTACTTCCAGCCGTGTATCTCAGATCATATTTCCAAAAACAGGATGGAAAATGTTTGCTGTTTGTTTTCTAACACAGAGGGCGGTAAATGCTGTGTCATGGAAACAACCTTTTGCAAATGCAAAGATTGGCTGATGTGCCATTCTTTGCAGATTCAAAGCACTCAGATTCAGTTAGACATGATTTTTGCTTTCAGAAAAAAATGTCATCACATTGAACACTACAGATTTAGAATAGGTTGGCCTACTAATGTACTTATAAACAATTCTCTGTTGGATTCATCTTAGGCATGCAGTTTTATGTTTTTATGTGTTGTGATGTAGGAACATTTTTTTTTTCATACAGATGGAGCATCTATGCCTGATCACTGCATGCCATGAGGCTGCTGATGTTGAGTGAGATCTTGTTCTTTTTTATAAGAATGGACTTAAATCCTGCCACTAGAAGAGTGAGAACAGTGAGTATGTTTTGGAAGGACAGATTTTACCCAGAATATAAAATATTTGAGCTCTGAATGTAAGATAAATTCAAAACCCTAGCAAATGTATTAGGACATTTGTTTCAGAGTGGAGAGGGGTGGAGGTAGTGAGGGAGGACAAGAAGTTGGGGAGGGAAGATTAGAAATTCAAATATAGAGTGATGATGCTACCCCTGATAGCCATGTGAAAACCCCAATGCCAGGCATGAGAAACCTCCCCACATGCTGGTTTAGGCAAGACAAGAGTTTACCGTGATAATGTAGGTTATTGATACTGGTTGCCTTCTAGAACTTGAAGGTAAGACCCAACTGTTGGTGACACCATAGACACACAGGACATGGAGGAATTGAGCTGGAATTGATTGGAGGCCTATTTTTCCTTGAGGACTTGCTCTCATAGTATCCAAAGGTGCTATGTAAGCTGCCTAGGGAGATGAGCATTTGATGGTTCTAGCCAGATGTAAAGCTTATCAACTGTAAAAATGACTTGACTGGTGAGACATCTCCAATATAATGGTTCTTTTATCTTGGAGTAGGCAATAGCTGTCTGTTTGGACTTAAGGCATTGTTGGAGGAAATTCACATCTGGTCCTGTAAGCCTATGTAGCTGCTATCCACAGCTGGGGAAGTCAGAGGAGAACCTGTTACTGCCATTTTCCTAAAGCAATATAATTTCTAACTGTATTCTAAATACTCTCTTTACATCCTCAGATAAGTGCAGCTCTCATCCCTCATTAAAGAAGCTTTGATTCAAAAATCAGTGGAGACTATTACAGAGATCCGGGACTACCAAAAATGAAGAGAATAGGGAACGGCCAACCCCAACTGACACATCTGCAATGCAATTCTTACACCCACGGCTCAGGGAAAAGGAAAAAAGAGGGGAAGAAAGCCTGTGAGATCCAGGGGTCTCGTATGCCTGTTGCTAGGCAATGTTCCCTAGGTAAGATAAGGGAAATACATCCGTGGAAGCTAAGCAACATGGTTCCCTGAACAAGATCAGCATGGCAACAGCAGCTGACATGCCAACAGTGACAGGATGGTAAATTACACGTCTCCCACCCCTAGATGAAAAGCTGTAACACACCTCATAACAAAGCCCCAGGTAGATCAATGGCTGCTGAGAAGAGCAGTAGTTTCCTCCAAGATCAAGCTCCCACACAGGAAGCTCTATCCCAAATGGTTAGTGCCACACACATGTACATATGCATAAGGATAAATGGACTCAGAGGTTGTATATGTATTATTATTATTATTAACAATAATAAAGAAAAGACTGAATTTGGGAAAGAATGGCACCAGAGGAGTTTGAGCGTGGGGGAAGAGTGGGAATGATACAGATCATGTGTTTGTGTATGAAGTTCTAAATAAAAGAAAAATAATGTGGCAAATCAGTGTCAGGTAATGGAAGGGCAGTATTTCTTGAACAGTTGTTGAGGAGACTGATTTATAAAGGTCACTGCTCATCTGTCAGTACTGTTGTAATGCGGCAATGGGATTTCTGAAAATAACTATATTCTAAGAGACTGGAACTTGAACCTCACAGTCCAAGTTAATATTATATCTTGAAGTCCCTTAAGACTGGTATGCTACTGTGTACTAAAACTGTTTGCTTAAGCACCTTTTAAGAGAACAATGTAACAACAAATCCTACTTGTATTGGATTTCCTGTATAATCAACTCTACAACCTAAGCTAATGCATAGCTACAATCTTAATTTATGTACTCTTCCATGCCTCTGACTCAAAGTAATCCATGTGTATCATTTGCTGAAAGCTGAAAATACAAAAGTTGAAAGGGGCTTCCTAAAATCTGCTACAAAGGTCAGAAGCAACAATTTATGACAATTGGTTGATAAACAGTGATGTCTGTTATCTGGGTCAGTTTGAACTGGTGACTTAATCCCTTGTAAAATTCTGTTAGAGATGTCTGTAAAGAATCCCACTCCTTTCCGTGTGATGCTTTCTATGCTGTTCAATAAATCCAGAGTTAAGCCCTTTGTTAGGGACAGACATAAACAACTCATACAACAGATAAACAGAGAGCTCATCCAACAGCTCACACCACACATATATATTCACAAGACAGCCTTCACTCAGGCACAGATTTAGACTCATACAACAGCCTACAATATGGAAGACACAGTAAGCAAGAAGTATAGAATTCAAATCTGGACTGGCTTGTGGTTAAAAACTTCTAAGAAGAAGTGCTACCTATTTCCTTAATTTGATACTGATGCATTATTGGATAGTGCTAACAGACTTCGTACTAGACAGATAAGCCAACTCTCTAAGACAGTTCACACAACAGACATCACTCATACACAGACACACAGACAAAACCAGACACACACAGAGACAGGCATGAACACAGGAACAAACAAATTCACAAGCCAGCCTTCAGTCAGGCACGGATTCAGACTCACACAACAGACAGGCAGAGGGCAGAAGACAGAGCACAAATTAGACGATTCAAATCTGGATTTGCTGTTGGCTAAATGACTCCATGGGGAAGCACTTTTATTGTTATATTAAATGTTACGTCGGGGGAGTTACTGTTGTCAGAGTTAATCACTAATATGCACGATCCTTGCATGGTGAGTTTTCCTTATCATAGCTGGGCTGAGAGTGGCTCCATGTGATTTTCTCACTTCCCACTGGATGTTTCTTGCAGCCAAATAGAAGTCTGGATAGTTAAAGGCTTGTCAAAAAAATGTTGAAAACTCACCACATCCCATATTCTTTTAAGAGTCCAATAACCCAAGTAGTTAGACACAAATTCTAGTCACTTTAAAGGAGGTCATTAACTGTTTTGAAGTAACTCATTGTGTCTTAACTTCTTCTATGTTATTCTAAAATATGTCCCTAGAAAAGCAACAGAGAGGAGGAAAGGATTTATTTGGCACACATGGAGATGGAGACAGGTGGTTATAGCACATCTGCAGACATGAGTAGAGAAACTAATGCTCCCAAGTCACCCACGCTAAGACAGCTCCCTTCAGCCCATGAACTAGTTGCACCCATATTTGGGTGAGCTTTTTTTTTTTTTTTTAAAGATTTATTTATTTATTATGTATACAGAAGAGGGTGCGAAATCTCATTACAGATGGTTGTGAGCCACCATGTGGTTCCTGGGAATTGAACTCAGGACCTCTGGACGAGCAGTTGGTGCTCTTAACCTCTGAGCCATCTCTCCAGCCCTTGGGTGAGCTTTTACATATCAATTAACAATCAAGACAATCCCCTATAGACCTATCCACAGGCCTACCTCACCTAGGCAGTTCATTAAGGAAAACTTTCTTCGTGATTCTAAATTTTAGTGAGTTGATATTTAATGCATACAAGTAATATTATAACATTATACAGACTGAGTGGGTTATATTTAAGAATATGTAATATATATATATATATATATATATATATATATATATATATCACATATATAGAACACATTTACCCTGAAGTATAGTATTACCAAGGCTCTAATATTCTCATTTAATCCATAGATGCTTACCTAGAAATTGTTAGACACACCCTGATAATAAAACCTTTGGAATTGCTAGGGCCATGCCTCTGTTTAATGGTGAAGTAATGAAGTAATGTCTTTCGTATTTTTTAACTTTGAATCCCCCTCTGTAGGCTTGGTAAGAGTAAATGAACTGTAAATATTTAAACAATGTTTAATAAAACAACAACAACAACCACAAAACACCAGGACTGTAAGATGCTTCAGCAGGCTGAGTTGGGGCTACTAAGAATGACAATGACCCGAGCTCCATCCTCAGAAGCCACATAGTGAAAGCGGTAATCAGCTCCTGAATGTTGTCCTCTGACTTTCACATGCATGTTATGGCACAAGCACAATCACATGAGCGCATGCACACAGTACACACACACACACACACACACACACACACACACACACGCACAAATCTCATCTAAACTATTATTTTATAATTAAAATGACTCCAGGAAAAACTAAAAGTTTTTGATTAATAACAGGCATATTTTATTACATTGACAACTTGAAGTCATTATCTTCCTCTTTTAGCTTTGTATTAGTTGTTGTTGTTTGTTTGTTTCAAGACTCCTTGGCATGGTGTCACAGCTGGAAACAATAACCCAGACTATAAATGAGCTCTTCGAGTAACAAAAGTTCTGAAATTTCTCTAAGTTGCTGAAATTTAGTTGATTCTCCTGGTTGCTAATATCAAACTACTCAAGATTTTAGACACTCTAAGAGGAAAATACTAGAATATTTTTCCTTTTTTTTAAGTTAGTGTTTGACTTTCACTCATAATTGATTGTTATCAACTTTTCCTTGAGCAACAGAAGAATGAGAAATCAAAACAATGGCTCACACAAAGAAAATGACCACGTTTTAATATTTCAGCAATGATAGAGACCTTCGGGACGTAGGCTGACTTCTATGCACTGATCTATGGGGAGGCCCCTTATTTCCCCCCGGGGAATTATTTTCCTGCCACTTCCACACAGACGCATTTGTTTTGTAGATTGACTCACACCTTCTACCGCTCCTCACCAAATGACTCTTTTCTGCTCTTGGCTTTTCCTCATTTTTCGTTTCATTCCATTTCCCTTCTCTGACCACATACCTCTCCCACATCATTAATTATTTACATGTTGATTACTTTTAAAACCATAACTTCAGGTATTATTTATCCCCAATCTTCAGAACCCAAAATGCTTACTTACATTTGCACCTATCTCGTTGTAGATAGCAAAATAAAATAATTTCTCGGCCTGATGCCTTCTCTCTTATGTTAGTGATGTTACCGTCACCTTGTCTGCTTCAGAGTGCAAAGGTATCTCTGGGTTGTTGGTTCTGCATACTCACTTGGACGGAGAGCTGCTTGTTTAGCTTCAGAACTGTCCTCAGGATCCTGCTCATCATTTATCAGCTATGGAACGAAACATTTCCTGACTAGTAACTGTAGGTATAAGCCAATTAAGAATCAGAAGAAAGCCAGGTGTTGGTGGCGCACGCCTTTAATCCCAGCACTCAGGAGGCAGAGGCAGGCAGATCTCTGTGAGTTCGAGGTCAGCCTGGTCTACAAAGCAAGTTCCAGGAAAGGCACAAAGCTACACAGAGAAATCTTGTCTCGAAAAACCATAAAAAAAAAGAATCAGAAGGAAAAATAGCTTTAAAAATTAAGTATTGCCCCTTTCTGAATGGAGATGGAGGGTAAGTGGATGGGGAGGGGGGCAGATGGGAGTCAAGGGAGGGAAAAGGAGGAGAGGAGGGAGGGGAAACTGTGGTTGGTATGTTAAAAAAAAAAGAAAAAAATGTTAATTAAACAAAATAAATAAGTGTTTCAACCATCATATTGTTTGTGTTTCAAAAATTGGGAGATTCACATATGTAAAGTACTCTAAGATCAAATCATTACATTCTAAAGCTTCTGAGTATCTATGGACAGACCAGGCCAAGCTTCTAGACTGAACACTGCCATCTCTGGCGAGTGAAATCACAGCAAGTGAACTTCTTCCCAAAGCCATAGAAGAGCTGGAAAATCCATGCAGTAATTATCAAAGTCCCAGAAACCGTACATCTAACTTGTGCATACCATCCTCTAATTAAAGCAAGGCACCTCATTTATTTCCCCAAGCTTTGTCCCTGAGTCTACAGTAGCCATCCAAACCTGGACTTCATGGGTTAATAAATGGGGTAACCTGAGAGCATAGCAGAAGACACTCCAGTGTTTTATGAGCAGGAATAACTGAAGCATATTTTGGCCACAAGTAGATTTACTCTAATTATTAATCTGCTAACATAAAATTAAATATGCCTTTTGGGAAAGAGAAAAAGGAACAGCAGCATCTGGGAGAACATTGGTGTCCTGAGGAGTAAACTTTACCTTTTCAAGTTCCCCCTGCTTACTGTGAATGCACACTTTGGAAGCCAGCTCACACATACATGCATGAGTAAAGCCAGACCTGTGAGTGATCTAATCTCAGAACAATGATCCCTGAGCCTTAGGTGCAGGAACTGTATTGTAGATGTATTAGTTGAGACCCAGCTCCTGAGATCTGAATTTTGGTCAGTTGTAGTTTGGGTTAATGGTCTTAGTCTGTTCCAATGAGAAGTTTCCTTTATAAGGGGTGAGAACTGCATTTATCTATAGGAATAATAGTAAATATTTAAAATGTTAGCCAGGTGGTGTGGCACATGCCTTTAATCCCAGCACTCGGGAGGCAGAGGCAGGCAGATCTTTGTGAGTTCGAGGCCAGCCTGGTGTACAGAGTGAGTTCCAGGAAAGGTGCAAAGCTACACAGAGAAACCCTGTCTCAAAAAACAAAACAAAACAAAACAAAACAAAAACAAACAAAAACAAACAAAAAATAGAATGTAGTTAGTGACTGGGCTGGTTTAGTAAAGCGGTGATTGTAGGTTCATCTTTGAGATTCATGACTTTAGCATCCCCAGGTAGTTGGCTAGGTTCCTAGTACTAGGCATAATTTCCCTTTTCTTGAGTGGGCCTTTAATTTCAATTAGAGAGCTGTTGGTTACTACCAAGGTATGTGTGCAACTACTGCACTGTTAACAGTTATCCTGACAGGCTGGTCATTATTGTGATTCATAGGCATCACAGCTGGGTACAATTATGGTTTGCCTCCTTCCTTTTGATTCTTGCCTTTCTTATGGTACCATAAAAGCTAGTCCTCAGGGAGGATCATTTAGGTCAGATCGAACTCAGGTTCTCCGGGTCCTGTATCTGAAGTGCATGGTGTCTTCAGCAATAAGGACTTATCTCCCATCTCTGGAGGAGAAGGCAACCAAGAACAACAGCAATAGACTGTTATGTTTTAGGAGACTATTGGGCACTCTTGGTCAACCACTCAAAAGAGGTTCTTTTTATGTCTTGTGCTGGGGTTTCTATTAGATAATCTATGGCTCTGTGTCAAATAAAATGAGGCCATGAATTTGAAAGAAAGTAAGGGGGATGGGTATATGGGAGATGTTGGAGGGAGGAAACAGAAGGGAAACATTATGTAATTATATTATAATCTCAAAATATAAGAAATTAATAAAAAGAACATATAGGGATAGTTGTCTGTGCTTCACCCCTTAAGCACTGCTCCTAGTAGGCAGCAGGTAACTGACAGGTATCTGCCCCCGACTGGGGTGTGGCTGAGACAGAGAACCCTCCATAAGACCTGAGATGTGTAATGCTTGCTCTTTCTTGGCTACCTCATGATCCTGGATGCTGGATGCTTGATGCTGGACTGCAGACCAAGTCAGAGTTCTCCAGGGAACCGTGTTGGACTGCACCTCACCTCTCCTAGATCCCTTAACTGACTCCAAAATAAACCTCTTTTGACTATCAGACAAACTACCTGGAATTGCCTCATTAATTTCTACAATAAGAATAAGCTCCAAAGTCACTCAAACAAACCAACAGACCAATAAACAAACAAACAAACCAAAACCCCAAGCAAATGTCAGTGCAGAGAAGAGGGCTAAATCTCAGTTTAGGAATACTTTTCTATCATGCCTGTGGCTTGAGTAAGACCCACAGCACACTAAAAAGAAAAAGAAACAACCCAATTCATTAAAGATTTTGTTCTTGTTCAGTAAATGTCTAGCACCTGTCCCTAAAATACTGACAGAAGATATACCAAAACTGCTGATGTCTAGTTTCAGGACCCTTGAATGATAATTGCATGAGTGTGTGTGTTTCCTTGAACTTGGTTCAAAGAATTTCCTGAAAGGAAATTTTTTAAAAGACTTTTACATTCAGAGAGATTGTCAATGATATTAAGCAAAAGTTTCTATTCCAGGTCCAGTTTAGGATACTTCTTTCCCCATCACCACAATTTATTTATTTTTGTGTCAATAAATATTGTAATTGAGGAGAAAGACTTTTATTGTTGGGGGTTCCAAGATGAAATATATGAAATACTGGAAGCCAATATTTTAACTTTATTATAATTAATAACATGTATGTGCAAAAACACAGACTCAACAGAATGTCTCACTGCAGGGCGTACCTCAGACAAACTTCTGCCCTGGCTATTGGTACATGTCACTGCTGATTCAGCAACCAAAGCTTTAGTAACCATCTTTGTAATTTCTAATTCTAAAGTAATTTCTTGTCTTGAAGTCATAAAGTGTATTACACCCAGTCAATGAGACTCCAAGGAAGAGAAGGCATATGGATTCCATTTCCTCAATTGGCTGTCTTTGTTTTAATGTTTTCTGTTTCTTGAGTTTGAGGTTTTATATAAAATTCAAGTGACCTATAAATTCCCAGACCATCACCACATAAGCGATTAGGGTCATTGGCTATAGATGTAAATTAGAGCATTCTAGGGTATTAAGTCCTCACCAGGGAAACTGATACAACATGGGTCTCTTCCCACTCTGTTCCTAAATTCTACTCTAAGTTTGATGTTAGTGTTTTTCAGAGGTGCTGGATAATCATCTCTCCAAACCCTGGTACCTTGTAGCTTCAGCCCCATAACTATTATTTTTATTATTATATATTTAAGTAAATGCAAAACCACTTAAAGAACCTATCCCATGACCCATTCTGTTCATGTAAATGTGCTTTCTTTAACTTATTTCAGTATTCATCTTCAGCACAGCAAGAATATGCTCGGTTAAATGTTATAAGCAGAATGTTGCCTTTTAACTAACTCTTTGCTACATTATTTCCTAAGCTATAACCTCTTTGCTTGTGTCCAAAGTCTTTGTTTGCTCTAGGATTTTTATTTTCCTTTCCCTTCCATGACTACATTCCTTTATCCCAGCGGCTCTCAACCTTCCTAATGCTGCGACCCTTTAATACTGTTCCTCATGTTGTGGTGACCCCCCTCCACCAGAAAATTATTTTGTTGCTAATTTCATAACTGTAATTTTGCTACTGTTATGAATCATAGTATAAATATCTGATAGGCAACCCCTGTGAAAGGGTCGTTTGATCCCCAAAGGGGTCACAAACCACAGTTGAGAACCACAGCTTTATCCTATGTCATCAATTATTTACACATTGATTATGTTTAAAACCATAACTTTAAGTACTGTTTATTTCAAGCTTCAGTGACTATAGTGTTAACTACACACTTACACCTAGCTACACTATGTGTACACCCATATTCCACCTCCTATTTTCATTCTGAAATAATAGGACAGGAAAACCATTTCTTTTCCTCCCTTTCAAGGAACAAATGTTTCCTGTGCATAAATATCCTTGTGTGTGTATATACAAGATAGGGAAAGTTTTTTTCTGTCACTCTTATCTGTGCTCTTATTTAATCTAGTTAAAATTGCTATTTAATATTCGTATCTATAAAGAATCACAGATAACCATTTACTCATTAGGAGATGGTCATATGAGAGAAGGACATAAAGAGGCCAAGATTTTTGATGTCCTGAAATACTTCCATAACCACATAAACCCCTTAATGCCTGGGAGTGGGAGCTTCATGGGAACAGTAGCAAAAGACTCACTGTTCCAAAAGAACTTCCTTGTTTGTAGGAGAATCTTTTGAAATTCTCATTATTTCTTTATAAGTCCTTGCAGGCAAAATTTCAGACTCATATTTCCTAACTGTATGAGTGTTTGAAGAGAACTACTATGCTCAGGGGAATAAATGTACCATTCAAGGCATTATTAGATGAAATTGTAGTGATAATGTCCCTCTATGTAGAGGTGCCAGATGGGTTTCACAAAATTAGTGACACACTTACTAAAATTTAATACACTGCATCTTGATATGAAAATTCTATCATACTTATCCCAGTCACCCACCTTTCTTGCTCATTTTGTTTTGTTTTAGACACTCCTTGTGTAGCATGGTTGGTTTCAAACTTATAGCAACTCTCTTCTTTTGCCTCCAAAGTGCTGAGATTTCATATGCACAGAGAGGCATTTACTGAGAAATAAGAGTTGGTTGTGAAGGATGGGCCTGTCCTTGAGTGGGTGGCTATGCTTGACTGAATAATTTTCTTTACAAAAAAGAAATGGAGCATAAAAGACTTATGAAACCAGGAGGTTGGAGATGGAAATTAAACAGTGTTTAGAGTAGCTACCCGGGAAAGCTGAAGAAATCACTTCCGTTAATACTCAGTCCTCTGGTGACCAGAAGGTTCAAGAGTGCAGCATGCATGGTGTACATAAGTTTTTACAAAATTTCTGCTGTCTTCTTAGTGACATTTCTCTAATGATGCTTTTGTTTTAATGAATCATTTCTGGGTAATATGAAAAGGCAATGAGCTCTGTGTTTGACTTGTACAAAGTGAAGATAGAAGCTTACACATAGGGATGTATTGTGCGGTGAACAATGAATTGGCAGAAATTTACATTTATCTTTTATTCTTTTACAGCATGAACTTGATATTTCCTAACATATGTCTTCATCTTCTAACCAAAAAAATGTTTGAATACTGTCATTATTTTTACAATATATATTTGAAAATACACCCTAAGGTACACCTCTAACTTTTAAACAAAATGTCAGAGATCCTTTCAGTTGCAGTTCAGAGGATTCAGTCTTTTCTTTTTTAAATCAACTTGTCCTTCCATAACTAATAACATTGAGCTGTGCTGCAAAAACAAAGGTTAAAATTGAAAGTTATTTTTAACAAAGTTAGAGCAGAATTTATTTTACTAAAAAAAATTATGAGGAAATGATATTTTATTTAAAAAAAAAATGCTTGCCAGAGAATAACCTCTGCTTGAAGGAAGAGAGGTAGGGTGTATCTGGGAAAGGTTCCAATTTCATTAGAATTTTAAACAAAAGTATGTGTGTGCATGAGTATATAATTTACAATATAATTATATAAATGTGCATTTCATGGTCTAACTATTGCTATTCCTATATTATGACTGAAGAAACTAAGATTCAGGGAGCTTGAGAGTGGTACCCAAGGTCACACAGCTCATTAGCTTCAACCAGGCTACACAAAACTCCAGGCAAATTGGAAAAAATTATCCTTTCCAGATACCCGCAGGTTGGCTTTTGGCAGGATTTCTGCTCCATACCCCTTCAGGCCTGGTTTCCTTGCCCAAGACAAACATCACTCAATTTTTCTTGACTGCATATACCTTTGAGACCCTTGCAATGCTTACATTTTTTTTTTTGCCAATGAAGGAAATTATGAGATCTATTTATAACCATGTTGGCACATGGGCTGGAGCCAAATTATCTTTATACCTTGACCTCCAAACAGAAGCCAATGTTTTGACTAAATGATGATGACTTTGGAGAGCCAAAAGCAATTTTGTGGTGAGCAGCCCGTGTCTTGATAAAGAATGAAAATTAGACTGGCAGACACATGTGTAAATTACATCACCGGCTAGAGGAATGTTTTCTGTAGCAACTACAAGACAAACAGGATTTGCTTCCAGCATGGTCCTGCCTTCCACAGAAACCAAGTTTCAAAATCAAGCACTAGTTCTGTATTTCATTACCATCTCAACAGCTAGGAAAATGTGAAGATTGAGTAGTTTTAGATAGTTTACTTTTCTTGCCATAAAATGAATACAATTTTATTGTCACAAACTTTAGTTTTTCATTCTCTTCAACAAACCAATATGAATAACAAGAGATATTTAATACAAAACAGCTTCCCCCATAACTAGAGCTTTCCATTTCAAAACTGAAATAGATTTTTTTTTCTAAATTTATTTACTTATGTTTAGGAGGACACGAAGGTGAGGTGATATTAAAAAAAAAAAAAAAGATGGGACCTGACAGAAAAACAGAATTTGTTAAGACTTTTTATGTTTTTGGAAGTATTTGTTTTTTGCGTATTTTAAGTCATGTTATTTCCCTACCTAAGTTTACCTTCAGTTGTTTGCGTTGTTGTTGAGACAAAGAACAAAACGATTTCATGTCATATGAAGCGCTGAAAACATGCCCTTGGTGGTTTTTGCTCATCTTTCTTTCCCCATCCATCCTTCCTTCCTTGTCTTTCACTTGACACACGTATATTGATGATGTACCCTGCGCATCGATGCAAAGGATAATCTAGGTAACAGTGCTCATAACAGCCACCTCAGTCGTAGCAGCTATATTCTAGATGAGCAAAAAATACAGACTCATACTGGAAGGAAAAGTACTGGATAAGTAGCCCCAAGACCAAGTTTTATCACAAAAGATATTTATTTGTCCCAGGGGGACAGAGAGCAGGGAATAAGAGACAAAGACAGGAGATAGAGGAAGAGGGAGAAGGGGAAGGGAGCAGGGAAAGGGGACAGGGATGTTTGTTCCAGGGAAGGGGAGACAAAATACTGCCTCTGAATAGAGAAGAGATAGATATAGCAAATAGGAAAATGGCACAAGGTACAAGGGGAAAGGATGAGGTGTTTAATTTTAATTGGGCATGTTAATTAGGTAATTCAAAAGGGGGTTTTGATTGCTGTGCTTCAATACTTTGATAGCTGGACCTTGATAGTCTGCCACAGGAGGAGGAAGTGTCCAAATAAGGGGAGAGACCTTGGTGGCTAGCTTAGGAATGCAGTCTAATGGTTTTTAGCAAAGCAGAGGGAATCAGGGAGAAAGGCAAGGTCTGCTGGAGCCATGCCTGCCATGCTCAAGCAGGCTAGAGTCCACTCACATACAGTATGCTTGAGATAGTAACTGACAATAGAGAAGAGTGAGGTTCTAAAGGTCTGAGGGCTTTCACTTTTAACTGTATGGGCAATTAGACATTGCTGAAAAGATACACTCTAAATCAAGCACTGGATTGAAAAAAAAAAACAAAAAAACAATAAATGAACATCTAAGAGCATCCAGCTGGGAAAGGCGGTCATAACACATCCAAGGCTTTGTTTTAGTTTACCTTCATGTTGCTGTGATAAACCATTTTGACTAGCAGAAACTTGGGGAGGAAAGAGTTTATCCCATAGTTGAAGGAATCCATGGCAGGAACCCAAGCAAAGGTAGCAGCAGAAACTAAAGCAGAGACCATGGAAGAAGGCTGCTTGCTGGCTTGCTCTCTGGCTCTTGTTTGGCTAGACTTTTATACAGCTCGGGTCTATCTGCCCAAGGATGTCAGTGTTCACAGTGGGCTGAGCACCCCTACATAAATTAGTAATCAAGAAAATGATCCACAGATTGTCCTGTAGTTTAATCTGATGAAGACGATCCTCATGTTAGAACTCCCCCAGACTGTTTCAAATTGAGAGCTATAGCTAATTAAGAGAGATCTTCCCATGTAGTAATCTCATACTGAACTTTCACATTCTAGAATATTCCATAAACTTATATTTCTTTCTGCTACCTTAGATTTAGACCTCTCCAGGATGACTTTTAATTTATTTTCTACTGTCTTCTAGTCTCATCTTAAACACTATTTTGTCATAGATTATTTCCATGATCTGTAAGACATTTTAGACTAGTATCCTTCATTTAAAGAGCACTTTGCAATTTCCTTTACAAATTTTCTTATGTTCTCAGTTATTTTTTCATTGTCTATCTTTGTTAAACTAGTGGAGGCTAAAACCTTCTCCTTGTTGAATGTCATAATTCCAGCCACTTATGCAAATGAATTGCCTATCATATAAATGCATAAACAGAAGATTGGATACTATTTGTCATAATCTTCCATCTAAGTTATGTGAATTTATGATGGGGAGCATTGTACATCATATTCACTTTTCAATCCTCAGGTTTTCCATACAAAATATGGAAGTAACAAGATATGCCTGCTGTGTGTATGTGTGTATGTGTGTTGAAAGAGAGAAAGAGACAGGGAGAGAGATAGAGAGATAGAGATAGAGATAGAGATAGAGATAGAGATAGAGAGAGAGAGAGAGAGAGAGAGAGAGAGAGGGGGGGGGGGATCACTTTGAAATATTTCAAATATGTTCTATTACTTGGAATAAGGAACAGAGCCAACAATTACTTTAACATTATTTATGAACAAGAATTCATTAAGTGAAGCCACCAACTTATTTAAGACAAGCAATTATTTACTATTTTTAGAGAAGAGACTATTGGCTATATTAATAATAATCACAGCTCTCCACTGAGGCCTGCTCTCTGGAAAGGAAGAGAACAGCTTGTGTATAATACAGGGTTTCTTAATATTTTTAAATATATTAGTTGAAGGATTTATACTACTTCATGAAAAGAACAACTGGGAGATTACAAGCTGCTGGCAAGTTTCTGGTCCCTAGCATGAGTCCTTTAAAGCAGTGGTTCTCAACCCATTTGGTGTTGTATATCAGATATGTACATTAAGATTCATAACAGTAGCAAAATTAGAGTTATGAAATAACAGTGGAATAATTTTATAATTGGGGTCATCACAATACAAGGAACTGTATTGAAAGCTCGCAGCATTAGGAAGGTTGAGAACCACTGCATCAAAGTCTATCTTTTGTGTAAAACTACATAGTAATTCTATCTGTGATCCTTCACAATTTGCCAAAAAATAAAATAAAGTTTTCAACTTTGCAGTATATTATCCCATATTGTTTCAACTTGTTTAATTAGTTTTTAAAAAATAAAATAATAATTTTTTTTATTATATTTACTTCTTTGTGGAGCTGGGAATTAAATACAAGGCCTCATTTATGCTAGGTATGTGTTCTACCCCTGACTTATATACAGAGATGCACTTTGTCACTACTCTATTTCAGCATATTATATTCTTGTGTGCTCTTAAATATTTGACTTAGGACACTGCTATCTGTTGAGAAAGAGAATCCTTGCCAAACATTAATCCTCATTACTATCTGTAATTTATTAGTAAATTGTCATGTGCTATTTTAGCATATTGAAAGTGGGTTCTTAGATGGAGGATGCCCTCTCTGAGGCATGCTCTCCACCAAATCCATAACAAGGAGAAAGAAAAATAACAAGCAGCTTCAGGTGCTAGAAAAATCATGTCCTTGAGAAAAGATGGAAGACCGATTTCCCACAGAGGTAGTTCCTGTAGTTTACCCTATGGACTAAAACTGTCTGCAGTAGGAAAGGGAAGTCCTGTTCTGCCCTGATTAAGAAAATCCAGCAAGACTGCTCCAGCAGGGCTCCTCTGGTTACCTTCTGCTGGATGATTGTAAGCACCTCTTTTGTTGATAATATTTATTTATTTGTTTGTTTATTTATTGCTATTTGTTCTTTGTCTTAGAAACCTCACCCAAGAGTAGGCTCTGCTCTGCTGTGACCCTCTTAACTCAACTGCCTTGATGGGGATTCTCCAGTCAATTTCTGCTGAATGTTTTAAGTCCCTGACTTGATGATGTTACTTTTGTTTGGTTTCTGTCAGACTACCCCAGTTGTCTCTGATGTTGGAGGCACCTGGTGTGTTTTGCTCTCTCGACTGCTTCTGCCAATCTGCTGCTTGCTTTTTGCTGCTTTAGTTTTGCTTTTTACATCCTTAATAAAGCCATTCAAAACAGAAAGCATGGCTATTGTATATCACTCTCTGGATCTTAAAGACCAATATATCAGAAAATTTGAAGAATATTTGATTTTCTTGTAGAGAATGACTTTTCTTGTTTGGACTAGAATGATAAAACTGCATTTATCTACAAAAGGATAAAGTTGTAATATTTAAATGTCACATAATACGGATTTACACAATAATATTGTGAATTTGTAGAGAATTCTATGAAGTCTAGCAGCAAAGTCTGTAATACAATACTCATTGATGGACCACATTCATCCTGCACAAGGACACTTCTCCACGCTATTGTTATCTTCCTTTCAATCTTCTACACATACAACACCACAAATATTAACATTTGGGTTGAGTGGAAGGGAAAGGAAGTATAAAAATTCAAGACATTCATGTTGCTTTCACGATGATTATAGTAGCATGTGGGGAACTGGTTGAGTGGATAGCAAAATAGAAACACTCAGTACATAGAAAAGCCATTAAATTTGACTATTAAGCCAAATATCAGTCTATAAAGTACAGAATTACCAGGGTTGAAGTTTGAGAGTTTTGTGGTTTAGATGTGAACGCATGTCTAAAGTTTCAGGTATTTGAACACTTGTTCCC
>CABHPP010140020.1:43825-60564 GCA_902168425.1 Peromyscus attwateri | reverse complement strand
CCCCCCACACACCCACACATGGTCACTCACCCTCAGGAACATCAGGATGGGCATGCTGTCTGTTGGGAATAAGCTCAGACAAGGCTATTTGTTACACTCAGACATTGGCCAGGACCACTCTTGTCTTCACAGTTGTACCCTGCAGGACTCGCTGGAAGTGAGAACAAACGTTGCCTTTAGCAGAAGGAATGACACAACCATAGGAAACATGGATGAGCACAAAAGACTCCTTGGGAGTTTGTAGACGAATGTGAGACAAGATTGTCATGGTGCTGTTTCTATATTGATCACAGTGCAGCCTCATGGCTTAGAGACATGGAATCTGGGGTGTGGTGTGGGGCTAGGTGACTGTGTGTCCTTTAGTTATGTCATAGCCCATGTTGTGCTTTGCATTTGGATGTTCAGCATCACAATGGTCTTTATTTAAACCAGTTAGTTTATTTATTATTGTGCATGATATGCACGTATGATTGCAGGTATGCATGATTTATGGCACATGTGTGGATGTCACAGAACTTCATGTAGTTGTTTCCTCCCTTTACATGGATTCCAGGGATCAAGCTAAGGTCACCAGGCTTGAGTAGCAAGCACCTTTTACCTGCTGAGTCATCTTACAGGCCTCAAAATGTTTTATAAGTGCATAGTTTTCTGCTTTATCACACTCTTTATTATGCTTGATTTTTTTTGTCCTTCTAACAAAACTTGTGCATATGTAGGAAAAATAAAATAGTATTCACCCCTTAGTGAGCACACACAGGTGCACATGCACACATATACACCCAGGTGCATGTGCACGCACAGGTACATGCCCATGCACATATACACATATATAACATATTCAGACACACCCACATACATACACACGTTTATGCATGCACACACACACACACACACACACACACACACACACACACAGGTGAGATGAGTCATGTACCAAAATACTAATTTGCAAAGTTGGCCATGTCAAATCACTTGAGTTCTGTCCCAAATGTCACAGAAGACATCATGAGCAGGACTGTCAATTAATCCCATCAATTAGCTGTGATGCCTAGGACCAAACACTAGTAATGCTGCAATGAATATGGAGACATCACTTCAACTTGCCAATCAACCAGGAGCAGCTTTGAGATGCTCTTTCCAGCATACTCTGTCCTCAGTGGCAGCCAAACTGATATTTAAAGGAGTCTTTACTGGAAACCAGGAGCAGAGCGGGCACCTTGACCCTCCTCCCCAGCCACACTGCAGGGCCTTACAGGGATCTGGGACCATAGAGGTCAGTGTTCTCTGACTGAAAAGGAAGGTGTAAGACCATGGAGCATCCTCTTTACACAGTGGCAGCTGGGCAGGACATGGCTGCTGAGGGCTTGGAAACAGAGTGACTGCTGGGAATCCTCAGTGCCATGGTTCAGTGCTAGTGTGATTATGTGACCAACTCATCCCTGTGACCACCTGATTTCAGCCAGGGAGCTACTTGTGAGGCTCACACCCCAGTCTATGGTTACCTACACATGTAAGTAGGGAAAGGAATGCTGCCTTCCTCAGTGGAAGTTAAGACTTTATCTTTCTATTGTCTGCAGCCACCCCGCCCCTATATACTACCGGCTTGTTCTCGTTGTCCTTGAAGCATCTTTGTGTGACTCCCACACTCTCCTTTTCTCACCCATGCTGTCCGAGTGCACACTTTCTGTTACTAACAGAACATCATTCCTATTACAGCATGGAATGAAGAGGCTATTTGCTGCTGCTGTCTGGTAATTTTCCAAAGTAATGGATGGTGATCAAATTATATGTACATACATATGTTATGTGTGTGTATAATGTAAGTGTGTAGTATATGTATATGTATAATAATTAAAGAGGTCTGGAAGTAAAGAGGGCGGTGGGGGAGACACAGTAGGAATTGGAGGGGGAGATTGTGGGGGTAGAAATGATGTGAATATAGTACTCAGGTATGAAATTCTCAAAAAAAATAAAATAAACATAAAAAGACCTTTGAAATTGTCACTGCCTGAGGATTTGAAGATTGTGTTGCTCTGTCTTAATACCCCACCCACCAGCAATCAATTGTTTGCAGTAAAAATGTCATAGGGGAAATGAATTTGAAATAACTTATTTTATAACAAGCCAGCCCTGTGTTTCCATTCGGCATCCTAGCCGCTCCCAGCATTCTAGTTCTGTGTCACCTTCTGGTAGGTTTACAAAGGTCATCCCTCAGTGACTCCATTACCAGTTGGTATTGCATTCTCTGGCATCTCTAAGCTCCATGTCAAATGCACACAAAATCAGAGGCTGTATTTTATATTTATATATGTAGGGGCCACAGGGAGAATTTCAACTTACTTTGCAGGTTGGTCCTAACAGTTCATTATTTTTAATAAGTATCTATCCTGCTGGTTGAACACCCCCCTCCCCTATAGATTTAATTAGTCTCTATCCCCTTCGCTAGTTGATGGAGCTGGAAGAAGGGAAGTGGCGGCAATTTGAAACCTTGTTAGAAATTTATGAAGTGCTAAAATGTTTTATTCCCAGAGGCTGGCTTGCCAGCTGTCACTGCGGCTGCCTGCCTCTGAGGGCTTGTGAAGGAGGAGGGCCCAGTCTGCCAGGCTGAGTAAATGATGCGCTCCGTAATTAGCACAGCATAGATGCAGGCCCGTTATTTCCCTGCAGTTGACCAGCAGTAGGTAAGAGGAGTCTGAAGCCTGTCTAGAGAAGGAATCGGAGTGGAGGTTGACACCGTGGAGATGAAGGCCATTGTGCCTTTAATAAAAGACACTGAGTATCTGGGTGCCGGTGGCTTGCAAATTAAGACAAACATCTATTTTATGGATGTCTCTAGCAGATAATTGCCCTATTCCTGCAAAATGTCCCTGAACTAATTTGTTCTGGAAAAATGCCATCCTACAAATCTTGGGAGGTGTCTGTGGTGGTCTTGGGGTGGGGGCTGCCCTGCCTGCAAGGATGGTTTGCTCAATGATACTATGTCAGGCTCTGGCACCTCCAATTTATCTCTCATGGGAACAGAGTGATCTTTTCTGAAGTGTGTATGTGTGTGTGGTATGCATGGTGTGTGCATGTATATTTGCACATATGTGTGCGCATACAAGTGTGCATACATTTGTGTGCAGGCCCTAGGCCTATGTCAGAGTCATAATTCATTGCTCTCCACCTTATATGTTGAGACAAGGTCACTCACTCCCTTGAACCCAGAGCCCACTGATGTGGATGGGACAGCTAGCCAGTTTGCTCAGGTGATCTCCTGTGTTTGCTTTCCTAGTATGGAGTGCTGGAGTTACAGGTAGGCTACCATGTTCATGTGGCATTTATGTAAGCTCTGAGGATCTGAACTTTAGTCCACACTGAGCCATCTCTCTAGCCCATGAAATCATTGTTGTCATTGTCTATAGTTTGGGATTTTGTTTTTATTTGCTTAAAGAGAAGGAGGAGGATGGGGGAGAAAGAGTGGGCAGGAAGGGGACACACCAGAGGCTGGACTTGGCCAGACTGTTCTGCAGTTCTCTTCTAGGCCAGCTCTATGAGGAGGTAGCAGGCCAAGGCAGCTGCTTCAGCTGTGTCCATAGCTCCCCTGGGAGAGACAAGCACACAACCTTCCTGAGAGCCAGGCTGGTTAGGAAATTGAGCTCTGAGCATCTGCCCTGCCCCCACACCACTGCCTCTCCAAAAAAATGGTATTTAGAGCTGCTGTTTGCATGAGCTTTCAGACAGGTTTGGTTTCTCTTACTCGAATGTATAAGAATGCTCGTCCTCTAGGAATTTTCCTCTTTGTCAATGCCTGATGGCTAATGCAGCCAAACCCCAAACTCTAGATGGCTTGCTCAAGAAAAACTCCTCACTGTGCCAGGGAAGTCCAAGTCTAGTTGTGCATGGTTTATTTTGAGAGCCTCCAGGGAAGGATTTGACTGGCCCCTTCCTTGATTTGCTGTCATCTCCCGGTGGGAACAGAGGACAGAGAGGCAGGAGAGAGATGGAGATGAGAATGGGAGATGAAAAGGAGGAGGGGTGGACATCCTGGAGAGGGGCCTGGAGAGGGGAGGAAGAACACGGGGGGGGGGGGGGGATGAAGGGAAATACAGCTGTTCTGCTGCTGGCTTTGAAGCTAGAGAAAGCAGCAGCAAGCCAAGGAACACAGGTGGAAAAATAGGGCGCATTCTCACCTGGACCCTCTAGTAGGAATGCATCCCTGTCAAGACAATTGGACTTCTGACATATAAAGTTAAAAGATTATACATTTGGGCTGTTTTTAAGTCCGTAAGTTTGTGGTGATTCTTTGCAGCAGCTGTGGGAAACAATGCAGGTAGAAAGCTGGGGGAGGTGGAGTGGCCTGAAGCTGTCCTCAGCTTAGCGTTACTGCATGCCTTCCATAAGGCAGGACCAAGGGTAATTGATCCCTCCAGTGGCTTAGACAGAGGGTGCTGCAGCCAAGGCTTGTCCTAGAGTAGCTCACGAGGCCCCTTCTAGGCCCCTTGCCAAGGTTCCGCTGACTCAAGCCAGGCTGCTGGTCCCATTGTGCTCCCAGGTGGGGTTGGAGGCACTGAAGCTCTGAGGATGGAAATTGCACAGTGATGTAGGCATCGCCAGATAGGAAGGAGGAAGAGTTGGAGTGTGAGAATCTGTGGTTTTCTGGAAGTCCTTTCATTCAACCTCTGAGAAGACCACCACCATCACACACACATACACACATACACACACACACACATACACACACACACCCTAAACACAGTGGGTATGACTGAGGTGACTCTCGGGGGTCAATGTTCTGTGTAAAATGATAGGAGGATGGAAAGATAGACCAGAGGGCTATCTGGGGCAGGGACAGTGGTGGATGCTGGGAGAGGGGCATTAACCATGTATCTGGTGGACATCTAACTCCCCAGGAGATGGGACATCAAAGCAGGGCAGTGGTATGAATAATAGGAAGGGAAATACAATCACTTAGCTCAGTGACAATGCTTTCCAGCTGGAGTCACTCTCTGCCCTTGCCTGTTAAATGTGGCCATGAACGTTGGTAAATCGCACTTTCTAGCTTCAGGAACGGTGGACTTTCTAAGTATGGCAGAAAGAGCAGGGTTTCTGAGGTAAGGGGCAGTCTAGAATTGTCATCTCTTGGCCAGAGCCTCCTCACCAGGCTCTTCTGTGAAACCCATCTGGGGCCGTGGCGCAGTCTGTAAAGTGCTTGATCTGCGTTTGATTGTCAGAGCCCATGGGGGGAAAAAAACAACCATGTGGTGGCACGGGCTGGGGAGGCAGAGACAGGCAGATGCCTGGGGCTCACTGCACAGCCTACTTGGTGAGTTCTAGGCCATTGAGAGGTCCTGTCTCAAAAAACTATCTACAGTGCCTAAGGAACAACATCTAATGTTATACCCTGGTTTCACGTGCTTGTGTATACTCCTCACCCACACAAAAGCACACACACATTGTGCTGAATAATATTATGTCATTGCCACAAGCTAAAGTCATCTGGGAGGAGAGAGCATCGATTGAGAAAATGCCTCCATAAGATGGGGCTGTAGGCAAACCTGTATGTCGTTTTTATAATTGGTGATTGATGGGGGAGGGCCGAGTTCATTGTGGGCGGGGCAACCCCTGGGCTGGGTGGTCCTGGGTTCTGTAACAAAGCAGGCTGAGCAAGCCAGTAAGCAGCACCCCTCCATGGCTTCTGTATCAGCTCCTCCTCCAGATTCTTGCCCTACTTGAGTTCCTGTTCTGACTTCCTTCAGTGATGAACAGTGGTATGGAAGGGTAAAACAAACCCTTTTCTCCCCCAAGTTGCTTTGGTCATGGTGTTTTGTCACAGTAATAGTAATCCTGACTAGGACAGAAATTGGTACCAGGATAATGGGGTATTGCTGTGCCAGACCTGATCATGTTGCTTTTGGGAGTGTTGTGGAAGGACTTTGAAACTTTGGGCAAGAAAAGCCATTTCATGTTTAAAGTCTGATGAGGAGTTCTGTGGGAGCTTAGAAGACGTGAATGCTGAGAACAGTGAAGACAACAGAGGCCTGGTTTGTGACGTTCCAGAGGGAAGCTTGAGAGTCCCTTAATGACTATCAGGGCCATTTGCTATTTTGAATTAAGAATCTTTGGTTCTAGTCAGCTGGGGCTGAAGAGTGAGCTGTGCTTAACAAGATACCAGAACCACTGAAGTAAAACCTTTGCTTTACTGGGACAATGGATGCTGGTTAGCTGGAACTGAGAAATTGGTTGTGATTAAGAAGAGACCAGCATCATTGAGGTGAAATCTTCTGGGAAGTATTTCGTCAGAGTCAGCACATGCAAGCTGTGTGTAGAGGTGGCCAAGGCTGTGTAGTGTAAAAAAACAAAAAACAAAAAACTCTCCCAGGTGGTACGTTTTTGAAGGCACGTTGGTCATGGGGAGCAGCTGAGGCTTGGCACTGAGGCCAGGAGAGGCCATTGGTGAAGGTGCAGCTGGAGTAGCCATGGAAGCCCCAGGACTGGAGGGGTCATGGAGAAGGTTGGGGCTTTGTACCATAAAGAGATCACAGGAGAGGCTATTGGTGAAAGTGCAATCCAGCTGGAGCAGAAGACCCCAGAATTTTGGAGATACCAGTACTGTGAGAAGATTGCCCAGAACAGCAGCAGCCTTGATGTGAAGCTAGGTCCAGCCTAGGAGACAAGCTGTGTGTGCTGCCGAGTGTGGATCTGTTGAACTGGCCCAGGTCCTTTGGAGGAGCCCAGAAGATGGTGAGTGAATCCCAGATATTAGACATTGAGTGATTTACACTGTTGGAGTTTGGTTTTGATGTGATTTGATAGTGACAGTGCCCAGGTTCTTCCCTCTTGAAATAAGTAAGTATTTAACTTATTTTTTTTTAATCTTATAAGTCTGTAATCCTGAGATGAACAAAGAAGGAAGGGTTGTGGCTTTACAGTGATATTTGTGTGTCAAGTTGACAAGGGGTCAGTTGTGGTGGATAGTTTTATGTCAGCTTGACACAAGTTAATTCATCTGAGAGGAGGGAATATCAATTGAGAAAAATCCCTCCATAAGCTGGGGCCATAGGCAAGCCTGGAGGTCATTTTCTTAATTAGTGATTGATGGGTGAGGGCCCAATCCATTGTGGGTGGTGCAGCTCATGGACTGGTGGTCCTGAATTCTATAACAAAGCAGGCTGAACAAGCCAGGAGGAGCAAGTTAGTAGGCAACATCCCCCTATGGCCTCAGCATCAGTTCCTGCCTCCTGCTAGAGTTCCTGTCCGGACTTCCTTCAGTGATGAACAGTGAAGTGGAAGTGTAAGCCAAATAAACACTTCCTTCTCCAAGTTGCTTTGGTCACGGTGTTTCATCACAGAGATAGTAACCCTAACTGTAACACCCATGAATGTGTACATGCACAAATGCTTAAGCATACAAATACATGCATACAGCCCATTTTTTCTTGTACTGAGTGTGTCTTGACTGGGAGTGAGGCCAGAGCATTTGGGAGGTAAAGTTGCCTAGTGGAGGGGCTGGACTGGTACTCTCAAGGGATGTAAGCTGGTTTCCTTATCCTCACCCAGCAGTTGACTGCAGAACCAACAGTAACTTAGAAAGTAACCCAAGTGAGCCACTCAACCTCACTAGACCTCACTGAACCTCCTGTATTATGTCTGGTTTGTTTGTGGTCTGTCTTCACCTGTCCCCTGTGCTATGTCTAGTGGAATGTATTAATTAATTAATCTTAAAGCAGCAACTGCAGAGTAACACAGCTGGACTGAGTTGAAATGAATGTTCAGTGTCATAATTCTGGAGTCTAAAAGTGTTGGCAGGCCCAGGTACATCTGAAGCCTCTGGGAAGAAATTTCCATGTCTTTGTCAGGTGATGGCTCTGGCCACCCATGGTGTTCCTCTGGGTGAAGGTGTGTCACCCAACTGCCATATCGTGGCACTACCCTGTGTCTACCTTTGCCTCTCTGTCTTGTTCCAAGTAACCCTCTTCAGATAAGGTCACCTATCAGAATTGGAGCCCTTCCTGGCATTTATTCAATGCATAAACACTTATATTCTTCCAAGGACAAGAGATTAGATGGAACCTACCTTCTTGAGGGATACAGTTCTGCCCACTGTGGCACAATCTGGAGCACAAGGTGTATTTAGGGGTTGGTGACCAGGCTATGTCCAGGGCACAATGTCTAGTGTGGGAGGGAGGGATAAAGTGATAGCAATGGGTCTGATTCAGAGGCAGCCTGGAATGCCAAGCCAAGACTCCAAGGGCCGTGGTGACACTTCTTACTGTGCCAGACCTGAGTGATCTAAGCGAGAGACCCTTAGTATTTCTCAGGGTTCTTTGGGCCAGTCAGGCAGCTCTTCCAAAATGACTTGGCTGTGCAGAAAGGTTGCACTCTGTCATGTGTCTAAGCTTTCAGAGGGCTCTGCCCAGCCTTACTGACATGGCATGACTCTGTTGAGCCCAGGACCCCAAGGTGCAAGCCTCTTCAAGCCTCTGCTTCATTGCCATTTACCAGTATCTGTCTAGGTGAAGAAACTGTCGCCACACCCGGATTCCCGGGTTGGGGGACAGCATCACACTGTGAAGAGCACAACTAGAGAGACTGGAAGAGGTTGCAGTCACACGCTGTGAACAGTCTCCCTCTGAAACCGAGGGACATTTGTATGCTCAGAAGAGTCAAAGCGTGCACACATTTCCACTTACCTGGGTGAGCTGTGGGATTTGTGGGCCCTTCCTTGTAGCTGCTGCACAGATGCATGTGAATGTTCACTGAAGTCCATTCCCTGGAGGCTGTCTGAACTCTAGCTGTACAGTAGCAGGGCTTTATCCCAGGACTCTCTGGGAGGTGGGATGTGCCTGAGATTGGCCTCTGAGAAAAGTAGGCTATGCACACTGCACTCATGAGGTCCTCAAGCAGGTCCTTAGGCATGCTTCTACCAAGGCTTCCAGTGTCCTAGGAACCTCAGCCTCCATTGCTCACAACAGTTCTGAGCACTGACCTTTGTCCTTCCTTACCTTTTAAGTTAACTGTTTTCATACAAACCTCCAAGTCGAGGTGTTCTGGGGAATTGATAAGTTACAATTGCTGCCCCAATTGTGTGTGCTTTCTGAGAAATATCATTTAGCAGTGGGTTGGTGAGAAGCCCGCTGCTGTTGTCCTAGGAGGGTCCCGCATGGGAATCAAAGCAGGAATGAACCAGGGTGTCTGTGTGGTGGGCAGGAAGAGGTGAGCCCCTCTGATGGAAGTTGAGTCCAGGGAGAGTAAAGGACCCACCACCATTCCTTCCCATTTGTGTCTCTGTCCTGTTCAAGATTCCTGTGCCTACAGAGACAGAACATTGACACTTGCAGAGGCCCCTGATTTGCAGGTGGAAGTTGGAAGTAGGGAGGGATGAAGAGGAAGGCTCAAAGTCTAGCCAGCTGCAGAGCCAGAGACCATGGAGAGTGACCAGGGCCAGCTCTACTCCAAGTGCTTCCACCTGCCTCTGCTCTTTCTCCAAAGCTTCGCTTTTTCCCTTTGTACTTCCTGACTCTCCCAGTGTCCTTTGTGTGTGTGTGGGGGGGGGGGGGGGGGGGGGAAAATCTGCCTGTTAGGATGATTTAAACCACAGGTTCCACAGTGGGAAAGGGGAGTTAAGTAGAACATTTAAGCTGCCTGAACTTCATCTGAGATACTTGAAATGCAATTACTGCCATTAGTGTGAAGAGCTAGCTCAGGCTATCTCACTGTGCACCTAACAATCCAGTTAGTTTGTAAATGGATTCATCTACCTGCTGACCAAGAAATCCATTAGTCTGTGGCTTAAATTTGGTATAACATAGGTCTCAAGGTATGAGGCTTGATTTAACCCTGGGATCCAGGTATTATATCACCTTCATGTAGAGAAGCATCCTTCCTCTCGGCTGAGGTGTCTTCATCTCTCCTTTGGCTTACAGCGTTTCAACCTCCATGAACCTCATTAAGTCACTTGGCCCCTTCTGGGATTTTAAGGATCTTCATTTAGTGTCACCACCCTAATAAATTTATCTGGGGTCAGAGAACAGAACAGCCACTAGACAGACATAGAGGCCAGAAAATGGTGGCACTCACACCTTTAATCCTAGCCTTCTGAAGGCAGAGATCCATCTGGATCTCTGTGAGTTTAAAGCCACACTGGAAACAGCCAGGCATGGTGACTCACGCCTTTAATCCCACCAAGTGATCCTTTAATCCCTGGAAGTGATAGCAGAAAGCAGAAAGGTATATAAGGCGTGAAAACCAGGAACTAGCTGGTTACGCTTTCAGGCTTTTGAGAAGCAGTTCAGCTGAGATTCATTTTGGATGAGGACTGAGAGGCTTCTAGTCTGAGGAAACAGGATCAGCTGAGAAATTGGCAAGGTGAGGTGGCTGTGGCTTGTTCTGCTTCTCTGATCTTCCAGCATTCACCCCAATACCTGGCTCCAGGTTTGTTTTTATTAATAAGACTTTTTAAGATTCATACTACAACATTAGGCTGGCCATGAGTGACCAGAGTTTCCTAGACCAGGGTCATTCACTAGGGGCTAATGGCCAGGAATGCCCCTGCACATGCAAACTGGATGCTGCATCTTCAAGAGTCTCCCCAAATGGAGATGAACTAAATAAAACAATAAGCTCACCAAGCACCCGTACCCACAGCAGGAATGACAAGATGCATCCCAGTCCGTTGGTGGGCCCACCCTGAGGTGTGTTGCTTCCCTAGTGTTGGGGGCTCACAGTGGGGGCAAGTGGCCAGCTGTGTAGATGTGGGTAGAGTTACCAGACAGCTGTGAAGATTTGAACCATATTTTCTCCTGCTGCTTGGCTTTGTTACTTCACCTATTCGATACATGTTTATTGTCTAGAATGTAATGATAACTTGGGGTGTGATAGTAGATAGTATAAACTATAAACTCCCTTCCTTCTACCTGTGAGAAGTCAGAGCCTGCCTTAGTGTCAGACAGTCCTCATGACAGCCCCAGGTCACTGAAACACCTTCTGGAGCAGTAGTTCTCAACCTGTGGGTCGCAACTCCTTTAGGATCACGTATCAGGTATCATGCATATCTGATAATTACATTACAATTCATAACATTAGCAAAATTACAGTTATGAAGTAGCAACAAAATAATTTTATGGTTGGGGGTCACTACAACGTAAAGAACTGTATTAAAGAGTTGCAGCATTGGGAAGGTTTGAGAACCACTGTAATGTATATTGATGGCAGCAGATAGGAGCAAATATTCCCTTATGGTCAGGTAACAGGAACTTTTGGTAATGTGGAGGATGAGAAGCTTCCTCTGTATGATGAAGTGAATGAGAAGAGTCAGAATAGTAGAGTATACTATTCAAAATAGAAACATTTGATGGACATTGGAGCAACAGCTGGTGTACAAGGACAGCTGAAGAATGCAAAAATACAGGTAGATGCAGGAAAGAAGAGTCTGTACCACTCAACTCCAGATACTGCCCCTTGGGTAGGCAGGGGACACAGAGGCAGAGAATAGGAGGGTGAAAGAGGCAGGGAAGCAAAGGGAAGAGGTGAGGGGAGACAAGAAGAGGAGAAACATCTCTGATGTGTATATGCTGATGGGAATAGTCTAAGGAAAGATAGAGTTTAGTGAGATAAAAGTGAACAACATTGTTAATAACACTTGGTAAGTAAGTAGGTAGATTATAGACAGGTAGATAAATGATAGGTAGGTATAGATAAATAAGATGATAGATGATGGGTAGATACAGATAGATGATACATAGGTAGATATATCTAGATAGACGATTGATAGGTAGATGGATGACTGAAAGGTAAATAGATGGTTGATAGGTAGATAGGTAATAGGTAGATAGATGATAGATAGATGATAAATAGGTGGTAGGTAGATAGATTAAAGATAGTGATGGATGGTTGAGATGATACATGAATAATAGAAAGATGGCAGAGCTGATAGAAAACAGATGGCTAAGTGGAAGACAGATAAGTTGATAGACAGATGATATATAGGCATTACTTTGAATGGCCACATTGGCAAGAACATATTCCATTGTGTGCTGTCTTTCCATAGCTTCTGGGTTTTGCTCATCTGGAAGAGCATTTGCTCTGTGAACAATAGTCATATATTTCCATTCTCATTGTTCATGTCTTGCCTAGCACTTAAGAACATCCAGCTTTCTAATTTTTACCAAATCAGTGTGTGAAAGGTGAACCTTTTCAACAATCATCTTTATTTCCCCTTAGTTTAGGAGACACTTTGTGTAGACACTGCCTGTCTCTCGCCTCTGAAATGTTTCCTAGTGTCTTCACACCATTCAGACCAGTGGTTGAGTTGTTTATTACTATTGTTGAGTCCAAAGAAACACTGAAGGAAGGCCCTAGACTCAAATAGTATGCAAGAGCAAAGAGCGTTTATTAATTTCCAGCATGAATATGGGGTCGTTCACCTGTACAACATGGCAGTGACCCCAAGAATAATGTGAAGGCTCATTTTACACACAGGTAGGGGAATTTTAGGGATGGTTAGGTCATCTCAAACATAATTGGTTAAGCAAGCAGCAGTTATACTAGTATACTTTTAATTGGTCGAGGCTTAGTCTTACCGTTTTTGGACATACTTGCACAAGTTGGGCAAGTTTGGACATACTCAGAAGGGGCTGTTGGATTTGTCCTTGAGACATTGTGAGGCTGGCTTAGACCTTGTCCCTGAATGCAAGGGCCTTGTGGATAAATGGCCCTTTGTGAGAGAGACACCCGTTTTGCCCTTCTCGGAGAACTGAGTGGATAGGGGTGGGATGGGTGGATGTGTGGGGGGAACAAGAGAAGGGGTGGGAGGAGGAACAGTAGTTGATATGTAAAATGAAAAAAAATTAATTTAAAAAAGCATTCTTTTTTCCAAATATAGTGACCCTCAGCATCTGCCAGGAATTGTTTTCAGGACTCCTATGTACAGGAGTCTCATGGGTTCCCAGATGCCCTCTATAATCAGTGTAGTGTTTTGATGTCACTTTGCACCTCCTCCTGGGTATTTTAAATAATCTCTAGCTGATTTAACACCTTTAACACCTAATTCTATGTCAGAGCTGTGTAAGCAGTATATAGGAAATGAAGATGAGAAGACTCTATGCATGTTCAATGGATCTTAATATTGTATAAACAGTTTTGATCCATGCTGGTTGAACCCATCAATGCAGAATCCAAGGATATGGAGAGTCAACCATATTTTATGTTACCTTTTAATTCACCATGTCCTTAATTCCTCTGTGGTTGGTTTTTGTATGATAAGCAATAGTGGTTGAATTTATTCTACTTCTGGTTAATGAATATTCCCAGCATCTCTTACTCCACTCTGCACCTTTTCCATCATACCTCTCCTTCACTGTTGTGTGACAGTAGGTTTCCTGGGGAGATGCAAAATACACATCTACTCATCCTAGATAGGGTGCCCACAACAGACCAAAGTACAGATAACACCAAAGTCCAGTGAATTTTATTGCGGTTACTTACAGAAATATGGGTAAGGGGTTACTCGAAGGAACAGAAATGACTCAAAGACAGCTGATTCACCAAAGCCCACACCATCGTGGGTGACAGCTCACAAAGCTGGGAACCTGGAGCACACTGCTCAGCCTGCAGGCAGCTCAACAGGCTGAAGAGTGTTCTTTCTAAGTGACTTGGTTTGTCTAAACCTCTTCCAGGCAACTCAGCTGGTTTCTGCTTCCAAGAAGCTGGTCTGGTTTCAGAGTCTTCTTTGCTGCTTGTCTTGTCTGAGAGTGACACTCAGCTGCTTTATTGCTTACTTAGGGAGGGAGGGGCCTAGTGAGTCTTGGCAGTTTCAGGGACTTCCTGAAGCTATTCTGAGTTCTTTACCTTCATTAAGGAGTTTCCTTGCAGGATGGAGTGTATCAATCTGGGAGGAAACTGCTACATAAAACTCATATACCAGGCTGCACATAGGAGTAGGTAGTTGGCCTCTCACACGAGTAGGTAGTTGGCCTCTCTCAGGAGTACTGAAGGGGTACTCCCTCTGTGGAGCTATGAGAAAGCCTTTATCCACACTGGGTGAATCTTTCTGGTTGTTGTGGCTGCTTTATAGTCATCTGTGCTCCTCTATATAACCTCCCACTCATGCTCTGTAAACAAACCCAATAAGCCCATTGGTTCCCATATTGGGCTTTGGTGGAATTGGACTTTGGTTTGTTCTCAGTACCCTATCTAAGGAGGACAGGGGCAGGCAGGTGTTCATGCCCCACCCCCCCAAAAAAAGAGTTTATGTAACAGGATCACAAAGGAGATTTCTAAATATAAAGGTCTGAGCCTGGGTCCTATTGGCTGAGATTCTGACTCAGCTGTGTGGGCTTGTTAAATCACAGTTGGCTTTGTGACACTATAGATCTGAGGGAGAGATATACATTTCTAGCAATCCTATTGGTAAGGCTGAGGATTTAGGACATGTGCTCTGAGAGCTACTGCTCAGGAGGTGCCATTAAAGATAGCTCCCCTGACATGCACAGGGCCAAATAGCTTGTGCTATTCTAGAAGGGGGACGGGTGTCACATGTCCATGTAGATAGATGTTCAACAACTATTTTGTAATTTTTGGAGCATTTTTTTATTTATCATTTTTGTGTGTATGGGTGTTTCGCTATATGTATTTCTATATACCACATAGGTGAAGTGCCAATGGAGGCCAGAAAAGGGTGTCAGATCCCCTTGGACTGGAGCTACAGAGGGTTATGAATGCCATGTGGGTTCTGGTTATCAAACCCAAGTCCTCTAGAAGAGCCCCCAGTGCTTAACCAGTGAGCCATCTCTCCAGTCCAAGCCAGTATTCTGTAATCTGATTTCATTCCTTTAGCCCAACAGCCTGAAGGTAGGAATGTTTAATCTTCACTGCCCCCTCCCCCAGGGTCAAGCTAGAAAACCAGGAAGTTGAGCCACATAGCTGGAACCACACTGGGTCTTCGCATAGTGTCATTGGCTCTCATTCTCTGGGAACTCAAGGCCACTGTCACTATTCTATATTCACCCTCTTCTCAATTTGCAATCAGGTTTCTCCTCTGACACCAGGCAAATCTTCTGAAAGAGGTTACCTGAAGTTCACAGATTCCAGGATGGTAGAACAGCCACCATCCCCCTGCATAGTACAAAATGGTTATTTAGCCAGGATATTCTGGATCAACCCAAGAAACTGCCTGGTGGCAGTCCTAGACTCTGGGAATGATTTTACTTCGAGATTGCTGAGCTAAACATCATCCTGACACTCAGATGGGGACCTCTAGGGATTAGAGGACACTTCAGGGTTGCACCGCTTCTCTGAAAGCTTTCAAGCAAGACTTCAGAGGACCTTCTTCTCTGTCTGTGAGGATTGCTTCTAGAACCTAGTCCCACCCAAAATCTAGTCCCTTCCATTTTCCCCTGGAAACAAAGACACATCTTTTCTTCTGTGCACTGTAACCATCTTAAGGTTAATTATGACATCTGCTATAATGCAACTGCCATGTTAAAAAAAAAAACTGTTGTTTTGAGAATCACATTAAGAAAAAGGTCTGCATATATTTAGATGTAATCCACCCTCAACATCTATCTGTGATTAGCTGAATCTGTGGATATAGAATGCAGGGTATAGATATGGATGCTGAATGCGCTCACACCATACTTCTCTGTATTTCTGAGTCCACTTTTACCCAACAGTTCACCTGCCATTCTGAAGTCAAGCTGTCTTGCTTAGGTCTAAGACCTCAAGTCCATCCAAATGGGCTCCAGCCTTCCTCTCCATCACTCTCCCAATCCAAAACAGTCTGTTCTTGCAATGCAGCCACATTGCACAGATGCAGAAAATTGCATGATTGAAGTAATTTGCTCTCGAATGTAAATGAGGCCTGATGCTGAATTTTAAAGAGGTGCTTACTCTTCCCAGTGAGCGTGGACGAATGCAGGGAGGGAGGGGCCCTAGGGACAGCCATGCTATGGGCATTTTCTTGGCTTCATTATCTGGATGGTCAGTAGAGACTAGAGACACCAGCATTAGTCTCTTGCCAAGCCCTACATCTTCCTTCCTGCCTTTACATTCCTAGGAGGCTCACTTGGAGGGTCAGAGCTAACTGAAGACAGGGGGTTTTAAGTCTCAGATCTGGATGAAGACATGTGCATGTGAGTTCCTCCTCCTCACAGGATATTTGAGTTTTATGTACAAATCCATAGATTTGGTTTGGAGGATTCCTGTCAATGGATTGTCAGCACAGGGGTTTCTTTCCTATAGAGGTGAGACTTAAGGACCACTGGTGGCAAAGATCTCATAAGGGTTTGAGGCACTCTTGGCTTAACAGTTGTGGAGAAGCAGCTTTGCCTACATACCCATAGACAGCCTTTCCTGAACAAGAGGGATGCAAGAATTATTTTTGAGAACCAAAGACTGGAGGGACCTTAGCAACTGAGACAAAAGTGTCAGTCACGTGAAATTTCTATTGCTAGAGAAAGTAAATGACTCGGGGAAGTAAAACCACATCATATATCCTAAGAGCTATGGGCTGACCTGGGCTCCTCAGATGTCCTGAAGCCCTCACACTGGACCTTCTTACATGACCAGATTCAGAGGCAAGATCTTGGCAGCAGTAACTGTAGCAAATAGTCATCAGTGTGTGCTCTAATGATTCAGGCTGTCCAACCTATGGCCCACAGCATCAGGCCAGGGATAGCTATGAATGCAAAATAGTAAACTTACTTGGAACATTTGTGTGTGTGTGTGTGTGTGTGTGTGTGTGTGTGTGTGTGTGTGTGTGT
>CABHPP010140020.1:1710-43815 GCA_902168425.1 Peromyscus attwateri | reverse complement strand
TGTGTGTGTGTGTGTGTGTGTGTGTGTGTGTGTGTGTGTGTGTGTGTTTCAAATGTGGTTATCAAGAAAGAGCTATGCAGATGTGATTCTGCAGATGTTCATTGTGTTATGGTGCTGAATGACTGGACATATCTGTCTATTCTTATAAAAAAAGAGGTAGTTAGGATAAAGACACATACCAAAGTAGACCATGGAGGACACAGAAGTCTCCAGCACCAAGCCCAAAAGAGCAACTCTAGGGGAACCAGCCCTGGTGACACCTTGACCTTGGATTAGAAGTGTCTGTCACTGGAGCCCTTAGATCTGTAGCATGTTGTCACAGCAGCCTGAGTAGCTTGGTGCTCTCAGAGTAAATATAGTATGAGAATGTAGAGTTTTAGGCCAGTGGAGATTCTACCTTCGTTTCATAAGCAGCTGTCTGTTCCTGCTCTCCCAAGTAGGTGGGTCATCTTTGTTCGGGTTCTCAGCAGCAGGCCCCCTCCTTCCTCAATGTAGCCATAGGTCCTGCTTCTACTTTGATCCCTTTGTCCATTTCTGGCTATCTAAGGCTTGAGTGAAAGGTGACAAGAGGTGGGATTATAGTTCTCACCTTCAGTGTCAATGTGCAAAGAACAAGCATTAATAGGACCCAGATAAAGGGGACGTGATTGACAGAACACACTGAACAGATGGCCTGCTCAGGGCAAGGACAACTGCATGTAACAGATGATCCACTCCCCATTAGTAACCGCACTACTGCCTTTTCTTCATGGAGCCCAGAGACAGAGGTGTACACACACACACACACACACACACACACACACACACACACACACATACACACACACATGCTTCTGTTCCCACCCAGTGCTTATATGACTAGCTGTTGATGGTGGACAGGCAATTGAGTAATGCTGATATGGGCCTAGCAATCCAATAGGATGTGTATCCCTTCATGCCCCACATCCTTCTGATGCCTGCTTACAGGCAGTGGCTCTCGAAGTGTGGTCCCCCAACCTTTGTATTGGTATCCCTCTGGTCTACCAGATGTACAGAAGCTTAGACCCCACTGTTGACCTGCTATTGAACACTACACTCTGCACTGGACCAGCTACATGTATTCTCACAAGCCCTTGGGGAAATTCTAATGAAGCTGTAGTTTAGGAAGCACTGGACAAGAAGACAAAAAGAGGCCCAGAAAATAAGAACCAAGGTTCCCTAATCACCGTATAGAGGAAGGTGTCCACCGACTGCGGAGACCAAGTGGCATCTTGTTAACTGACTCCAGCAGGATCTCAACTTCTGTTAGTACAAGCCACTAAATGCATGGGTCAGTTTGTTACAGAAGCTGGGCTTCCCTAAGTGACATGCATGAGTGAGTGAGTTTTCTTATGCAGAGAAGTTGGGGTAAAATGAAGAGGTTCGACACCTTTCCCATGATCTTGAAAGAGAAGACAAATAGATTGCACATGTTGGAGTGGTTTGCCTCCAACATTCCAAACATTTTTATTCAGTTTTGCTATGGGGATGAGTGGCATGACCCCTGTTACAGGGCCAAGGTGCCCCTCCAAGGTGCTTGTTTGCATCTCCCTAGGAAAATTCATGCAGTAAAGTAGAGACTGTAGGTTGTATCAGTGTTGGGCTAGGTGTTGGAAACAGGGTGCACAGGGCTCAGTGTTTTGCTGTGTGAGGAATACAGCCCTATGTCAGTATACTGCAGTATGTGCAGAAGATGACAGTGGCTTGGGGGTCCTTGCAGTGTGGTGTGTGAAGTAAGGCTAGAACACAGGAAGGGGAGAGAGGCATAGCTTCCTTATCAGTGTGCTCGAAGATGCCTTAGTGGTTTTGAAAACTGACTTGCAAAGTGTCGACCAGTTTCAACTCAAACTAGTGATTGCTTCTACTTTCTGTCATACATACAGGGAAAGATGAGGGACCTAAGTCTTGGTTTCTCTGATGTTGTCAACTTTATCTGCCAAAAACATTTATGATTTCATCCATGCATGTTTGAGGGCTTTTGGAGCTCAAGATGGAGTCCACAAAGCCAGAAAGTGTGTGGAGATTGTGTGAGATAAGTAAACAGAAAGTCCTCCTCCATTGTTTACAATTTCATCTAGTGTCCATAGGGAGAGGAAACACTAATGGAAAGAAAAGTGTATGAAATTGAGAAGACCAAGGTCCTGAGCTGCTGGGGTGAGGTGGGTGGAGGATTGTCCTGAGCTGCTGGGGTGAGGTGGGTGGAGGATTGTCCTGAGCTGCTGGGTGGTAATGGGAGTGGAGGATTATCCTGAGCTGCTAGAGTGAGGTGGGATGGAAGATGGTCCTGAGCTGCTGGGGTGAGGTGGGGTGGCAGCCTCAACTTTAAACATATTTGAATGTTCCCTAGTGGGCAGAACTGTCTTGTGTAGAGAATGACTTCTCCAGTGTAAGGTCTAAAAAAAAAAAAAAAACCAAAAATCCCTCAGTGTGACGGATTTAATGTGGGTATATACCACAAACAGCATAGTGCTTACTGTTGTGGCTTGGAAGCAACCCTCCTTTACTGTTGCAACCTGCTTGCATCCCCATGCTTCCCATCCTACTTTCTTGCAAGTGCTGTGGACTGTGCATTGTAGATGGGGACCATAGTCACTTGGCTGTGCATCCCACCTCATCTGCATACACTTCTGTTTTCCTCCCATGGCCAGTGCAGTCCTTCACACAGTATAAGTACAAGTGTACATGTTGTAGAATGCTGATCAAAGAGACAGTTTCTCAGATACTGGAAGGAAAATTAGATGTGGACACATTTCCATATTAATAATCAGTTGTCAGCATTATCCTTTCAAATCATTCTATCCATTCATCTGACATGCCAATCATAGGAAAAGGCAGGTATTCTTAGGCAGTGGAGGGATAGATAGGAAATGATATTCACATCCATGGTGTTGGCTTCCAGCCCAGGACAAGCAACAAGTGTCATTAAATAGTGATAATCATCACACACAGCCTTCTCTACATTCTGGTTCTTCTCTAGAAGTATTTTGAGCTATCATTCTTATGCTTTTATCTTGGATCCAAGCTGGAATCTTCCAGTTTTATGATCCATGTAGCTAATTAAAACTAGTTTAGGGGCAAAAGTACCTTATTTTGCAAAGCATGTTCACTTGAAATTGTCTCAATAATTGCATAAGCTATTTTAGGAATGAGAGCTAACATGTAATTAATTATGGGACCCTTGTTCACATCAGCTAGAAAGGGAGTCTCTGAGGAGATGAAGTTATAGGAATGATATCTATTCTAAGGCAGAGGACACATTTCAGCTTCATTAGTCTCTGCTTCTTACTAGGAAAGTATGAGAACCTAGGTATTGCCAAATCAAGCTTTAAGGCCCCTAACTTTGCCTGTACATTGGAAACATCTTTGCAAAGCCTTCAGTGCTGGGGGACCATCTAATTGGTAGAACGTTTTATTATACATGGAAACAAAAATCTGCCTCATTTGGACTTCTTTAGGTCCAAAGGGCCATGTAAAAACACCTGGTCTTCCTGAACAGAGAACTCACCATAACATATCCAGGAGTCTATCACTACCATGTCAGGATTCTTCTTGACTATCCCTGTTTCTTTCTGTTAGCAGATTAAAATATCTCCCTTTGAATTCCATTATGTTGAAACCAAAAACCCAAGTGCCTTAGAGTGTGCATATACAGAGAAAGGGCCCGTAAAGAGATGATCAAACAAAAAGAGTTCCAAGGTGTGTCTTAACCCAACATTGCTATGTAATTATGAGAAGCAGAAGTCAGGATGTGGATACACACACACACACACACACACACACACACAGCAACACTGTGATCTTAAAACTGTGTTAGAAGTGGAAGGAAATATATTGCTGTGGTTGAAGCTATCAGATTCTGTGGGGTTTTGTCAGAGTGATCTAACAAGCTGGTATACTTTCCATCTCCATGAGGCAGACCACGTTCCTGTCTGGCCTCTGCTGTCCCTTCTGTGATAAGAAACACACTACACCTGCTTCATAGGGCTGATCAGGTCACACAAAACACTGAGCAGCATAGGCCACAGAGTTTGACCAGTGTCACCTCTTGCTGATGTTATTCTGGTGGCCTAAGTGGTCACATGCTAAACAAGACAGAGCCCGTCCAGTCCCATGTCTCTTCAGAAGTGCAGCAAGGTTGGCTCACTGGTTCCCGAGGTAGACTTCTTCAGAACAGCCAAGATGACAGAGCTCATCACTTTTCTACTCCTTGAGGTGTATGTACGTGGCCTCTGGCATGCTCCAAATTACTGGCCTTATATGTCAAAACTCATTATTTTGATTTTTTAAAATTTTATTTTAT
Organism: Peromyscus attwateri; assembly: GCA_902168425.1. Lineage (NCBI taxonomy): Eukaryota > Metazoa > Chordata > Mammalia > Rodentia > Cricetidae > Peromyscus > Peromyscus attwateri. The sequence goes on along the minus strand of CABHPP010140020.1, from coordinate 39,497 downwards.
TTTATTCTCTGTGTAGCCCTGGCTATCCTGGAACTCACTCTGTAGACCAGGCTGGCATTAAACTCAGAGATCCATCTGCTTCTGCTTCCTTAGTGCTAGTATTAAAGATAAACAACACCATCACCTAGCTTTTTTTAATGAATAGAATTAATCTGTTTGTGCAGACATAAAAATAGTCCTGTGTTTGTGACCTGGGGGTCATAGCTTAACTTTCTAAGGACTAGATGATTTTTGACAATATGAAAATCCCTTATCCTATGTGGTATTTATGTTGAGCCTCAGCAATCCTGCTGGTATTTTCAGTTACTTTTCAGGTGCTGTGATGGAATTCCTGGCCAAAAGCAACTTCAGGAAGGAAGGGTCTATTCTAATTCATGTGGTACAGTCTGTCTATCATGGTGGGGAAGGCACGGTGACAATTGTGAGGCAGTTGGTCACATTGCATCCATAGTCAGGAAGCAGAGAGACATGAATGCTGGTGCTCAGTTCCCTTTCTCCTTTTGAATCAGTTCAAGAACCCAGCCCATGGAAAAGACCAGCCCATGTTCAGGATGAGTCTTCCGTGCTCATTTAAATCTTTCAGAACATAGGCCCATACACAGAGGTGTGTTTCCATGGTGATGCTAAGTCTTGTCAACTTGTCAGTGAAGAGTAACCACACAACACCCAAGCCAGATGTATGCATGATATTTATAACATGATGCCTTAATGACCCCTTGTATACAAATGAGACATCAGTGACATAGGCTTGGAGCAATATGAGTAGATTCTGGCTCCTGTTCCTTATCTCCTGCACTCTTGTTGCCTTAGCAACAGCCTTGCAATATCTGACAGCAGATCTCACTCATGTGCAAATAGCCATGGAGAAGGAGGGCTGGACAACACATCTACTCTGGCTCTGAGGCATCCCCTGCAGGGCTGCAGGGGTTCCTCATTGTAGCATCTCAGCTTTGTCTGTTAAAGGATGATTTTCATCAAGCTCTGCAAACGCTTTGTCTGCTGCTGTCTTCATACTCTTGGAAATGGGTGATCCTGATTTGTTTTAATTTGAAATATTCTGGTAGTAACTTCTAGGCAGTACAGCTCAATTTGGTTTTCCAAAGTTATCAGCAAGGAAATGTTTTTAAAGTCTTGTTTTATTTAAACATGTTCTGCAGGATTCCAGGCCAACTCAGTCTTCTAGAAAAGACATGTCTCTGGCACATTTCTTCAAATGTGTCAAGTCCAGATCAACTCAAAATTTCCTTATGAGCTTTCCCTGTGTGGTTGGTGGTGGGGGCTGGGACAACTGGCTCTTCCATAGCTGACAGAGGGTTTTAAGTATGAGGCAATGTCTTGGGTGGCTGCAGAGTCTCTGCCCAATGAAGTTCATGCCCCATTTCACAGATTCTGGGCTTGTTGATGCAGTGTCTTGTTGCTTGGAGGATGTTTGAGATCCATTCTGGTACAAATACTTCATGGCAAAGGGAATGAGGTCCTTTCCTCTGTAGATGAGCTTGTGTGATTCAGCAGATCCATTCTATGTGGAAGGCAAACTGTCAAAAACCAGTGAATTCCAGCTGAGATCTGGTCTCTCCAAGGAAGCCCAGCATGGCTGTAATTTAGCTTTGATGCCACTGTGCCTTTGAATGTGTGACATTTTTCACTTGGATTTAGACCTGGAGGAAGAAGGCACTTCGAAAAGCATGATTCCTGGTTTGGTTGTTTTCATCCTTGACCATACTTTGAATTCTGAGACCTACTCAGAATATGGATTCTATAGAACAATAACAATGAAAAGAAACAGAAAATAAATGCTGGGGTCAAAGACATCCTTGTAGAATTTAACTGTTTTATATTTTGTTCAGCTCTAATAAATGGACATGCTGCAAAGGCTTAGTTTGTCCAAATGAAGGAGATTATAAAGGAAGGTAGCAGCCTGTGTGTGTGTGTGTGTGTGTGTGTGTGTGTGTGTGTGTGTGTGTGTGACACGTGCGCGCGCACACACACACACACGTGTCTGCACATTTATGACTGTTGAGACCAATGCTGAGTATTCCCAAAATTGCTTTAAACCATTTTTCTAAGCAGGGTCTCTCACTGAAATTAGAGCTGACTTCTTTGTCTAGACTGGTTGGGAATCAAGCCCCAGGAGCCTCCTGTCTGTTTCCACATTGCAGGTTGCAGACTTCCCTCCACACTCAGCTGTTGACCTGAGTGCTGGGAATTAGAACTCAGGTTCTGGTGCTTGAGTGACAAGCACTAGACAAGATGAGCCATCTTCTCAGATCCCTTTTCTGATTTTTTTTTGAGATGAAATTTTACTCAGTAATGTAGCACAGGCTGCCCTTGGACTTGCTGGACGCTTTAGCTGTTCAGTCATTGTTCTGGAGTAGTGTTGGGCATGCATTCAGACCATTGACACTGTGACAATGGTTGATGTTAGGCATCTGTAAAGCTCATGGTAGACTCTCTAGTTACAGAAGAAATTGCCAAGAAACCTCGTAACATTTTAAGTATGTTTATGATCTTGTGTTGGGCCACATTCATAGCTATCCTCAGCTACGTGTGGCCCACTGGTCTGCAGTTGGATGTGCTTGGTGAAATAACCAAATGGTGTGTCAGGAGGGGATTTTTGACAGGGATTCAGACTCCTGTGGCCTCTGCCTTCCTTCCTAAGCAGGTCCTTGAGCTCTCTTCTCCTCCTCAAACAGTCTGAGGTCAAACACAGTCCCTACTTAAATTAAGACCTTGAACCAAAATTCCACGTCTGTGCCTCACAATGCCAAATTGTGTTCCTGCAGATTTTCCATCTCAATTTTAAAAAGAACAATCCCAGCTCTCTATAATGGATACCAGGAGAGTAACAGAGTCTTGCCACACAAGGAATATTCCAAGAGGGCAGCTATTCAGTTCAGTTTTGCCCAACTCAGCAGCTGTAACAGCCCTGACCTAGGTTTTGCAAGTAGTGTTGTAGGCTGATGCTGTAAGACTCTCACAAGGAGGCGTGCTTCGCTAGGCCACGGTGTGTTTCCTGGTGCTCATTCCAAAGCCTTATAAAGTTTCATAATGCACTGGCATCAATTTCTTGGAGAGAGGCTAGTAACTTACAGAAGTGGAGGTTCGAACAATGTCATGTATAGGTGTGCAGGACTCAGTGAAGGAATAACCTTGTCACTGTACTGTGCAGACTGAACATTTGGGAGCTCAGATAAACAAGTCCCTTCCCCCACTGTATCTCAACCAGCTGAGTCTGTGACACATTAGCACTCAGGTGATTAGAGGAGACAGAGTGGGTGTGGAGTCTCTGGAAGGATAAGAAGTTCTAGAAGTGTCTAAATGCTCCATAAATGGCACAATGAATCATCTGCAGGGAAAGACCAATTTAAAGTATCATCTGTCACTGAGATATAATTATATGCAATTGAATTTACCCAACAGTCATGTGGCAAAGAAATATTTATTGAGATCCTGGGAATGGAGGATATATTAGGGAATAAAGACACCTAAAATATCTGTGATTTAGGAAGCTGTTTTAGGTGGGTGTAGAGACAGATCATGCAAACAGATGAATAAATGGGAAAGTGGTGCACAGTGGGACACAAGGACCAAGCTCTAGGATAGAAGCAGATGCTGTGACCTAGGTGACTGAGGGAGGCCCTCTCTGGAAAGGCAGGCCCAGCAAAGACTCGACAAGGTAAGGAGATGAGCAAGTGGCTTTTGTAGCAGGAACATCCCAGGGAGAGGCAGAGCATGCGCAGAGGTCCAGAGACGTGAACCTGCGGGGATGTTCGGAGGCAACAGTGGGGCCTTGTAGCTGGAGGGGAATGAGCAGAGAGGGGTGCAGGAGGTAGCCCCCAAGAAGTAACAGTGGGGGAGAGCCTGTAGGAAAGCCAAGACTAGTTTTGACTCAGAGCAAGGGGAGAGGTAACGGGTCTGATTGTCGCTGCTTCAGAAGGGTGGAAGGTGAGAACGTGTGGCCAGAAGGAGGGTGGAGACAGCACAACCCATCAGCCAGCACTGGGGCAAGTCGGGGGCAAAGCCATGGTGACTGGGAGCAGAGGTAAGGGGAGGCGGCAGTGGCACATTCTGGGCAGATCTTGAAGGTACAGTTTTTAAAATTCAAGTTGTAGGGAAGGGGTGTGTGTGGAGGAGCTCCCTGAGCTTGGCTTGAGCAACAATCAAGAGCAACCATGCATGACCTTTGATAGTTTCAGTAAAAATCTAGTATTTTGGTACTGGGAAGATGGCTCACCAGGATGTGATTTTGACTCCCAGAATCTACATAAAAATAAGGGTATGGGCCGGGTGGTGGTGGTGCACGCCTTTAATCCCAGCACTCGGAAGGCAGAGCCAGGTAGATCTCTGTGAGTTTGAGGCCAGCCTGGGCTACCAAGTAAGTTCCAGGAAAGGTGCAAAGCTACACAGAGAAACCCTGTCTCGAAAAAAAAACAAACAAACAAAACAAACAAGCAAAATATGGGTATGGAGATACATGCCTATAATCCCAGGGCTGGGAAGGTGGAGACAGGATGGTCTCTAGAGCTTTATGGAAAGACAGCCTGGCCAAATCAGTGAATAGCAGGTTCAGTGGGAGATTCTGTCCCCAAAAGTAAGGTAAAGATGTCCGAGGAGATGGCTCATTGTGTGATATGCAAGCATGAAGACCTGAGTTTGAATCTCCAGCATCCATATGAAATGTTGGGCATTGTTGTGCACACACCTGTAACCCCTGCACTGTGGGGGATGAAAACAAGAGTTGCTGTGGCTTGTGACCACCAACCCAGCACCAGGTTCAGTGGAAGAACCCATTTTAAATTAATAAGGCCAAGGATGGTAGAAAAAGATGCTCAGCATCCTCAGCACATGTGTGTGCTTGCAGCACATGCACTAAGTTGGAGAGTGGTTGAGGAGGAGACCTGGCATCAGCTTCTGTTCCTCATGTGCTCACTCATGCATACACACCCTCATCTTGATCTCCCTAGGTGAGATTTCTACGTCTTGATCTGTATCCTTCAGAGCTCTGTGAGGCTTCATGTTGACTGACAGTAAAAAGCATATGAAATGTGGTCCATTCATGTTAGACAGTTCTGTGGTGTGTGAGGATTCCCTGCCTCTGAACAAAGTGGGAAACAAGGCAGTCTATAGATAGTCACCAACACACTTAGCTAATAGTGACTCATTTATACCCCCTTATTTTCTTTAATAAATTTTATTTTTTATTTATGTGTATGTGTGCATGTATGCCACATACTCAGGTGCCCATTGAGGCCTCAAGAGGGCATCGTCTTCCCCAGAACTGAAGTAACAGGCAATTTTGGGCCTCCCAATGTGGGTGCTAGGATCTGAACTCCAGTCCTCTGGAAGAGCAGCAGACACTCTTTAACAGCTGAGCCATCTCTCCAGCCCCTTATGGCCCCCTGTCAAGGTGTATTCTAATATTTACTCTAGATTCCTAGATTATCTAGTTACACAGAAATGATCTTCCAGGTTCAGGTAGGCATTTAATTAACATTACAGACCATGCATCTCCTCCCCTGTCCTTTGTATATGGTAGTAAGGTAGGTAAGTCAGAACTGGGAACTTATGTCACATTAGTTTGACTGTGTAAACATTAGCTACTATGGAACCATATGCAATCAAGAGGAATTTTTCTATTATAGCTTTGTGCTTTCCAGAGGAAAAATAATCACTTGCTTCTTTGTTTACTTAACTTTTATAGCATGAGTTACTAATTCATCAGTTTCCTTCCCAATACATTCAGACACATCATGGTCTTTGAACACTGATCTTTTTCTCAGAAGCTGCTCTCTGGAATGGGGGTGGGTGGTGGAGCATGCCTTCTATTCCTGGTTGGACTGGTTTGCATTCGGTTATGGTGATCCTGGTGTGTTAGTTACTTTTCTTATTGCTGTGACCACATGACTGACAAGAAGCCTCTAGGGGTGTGGGGAGGTCTATTCTGGGTCACAGTTTAGGAAGGAATGCAGGTGTCAGTGGTGAGGACACGTGGCAGTGCTCACATTGCACCCACAGGCAGGAAGCAGAGGGACAAGAAGTCCCTCTAAAGATGCTCCACCTCCTAAAGGCTCTACAGCCTTCCCACACAGATCTCTGCTTCAGCCCATGATGTGAAAAAAGATGGTGAATTGGAAGAACCAGGTTAGACTACAGTCATTCCCTCGATAGCCTGCTTCAAAAATGGTCATTTCCTTTGTTTCTAAAGCATGAAGTAAAACATGTGCATTACCTGCACAAAGAAACCGCTTCAAAATTAGATTTCAGTAAGCCACTAGGCCAGAGTGAAATGGAAAACAGAGTATAGGACGCCCAACACGACCATGGACTGTGAGACTGAAGAGGGTGCATGTTTCTCCATCACTGTGTGTGAGGCTTGCTGTTGAGTACTGGTTCTGGGGGTGTGGTCACTGCATGTAGGTTTTGTTCTCCTGTGGGGACAGCATCTCAGACCCTGCTGTGGTTCATTCGGTTCTTTGTATAGATGCTGGTGGCTCCTGTTAACATAGCCTCCCCAACCCTACTCCATGTTGTTGTGTGGTTTCTTTGCTGTTTTGCTGGATGACAGTTCTTTTAGCCGTGTTGAAGACCATACCTCATATGGGTAATCACCACAGTTTCTCCCATTAATGCTTAATAATTAAGAGGCAGCCCTCTCAACATGATTATAATGTTGGCATTAGTTCCTATGCTCTTATTTTGGCCTGTTCCCTTCATTCATAATTTCTCACATGATTCTGATCTCATCCCACTTCCTTCGTTAACTTATTCTATGCCCCCTGAAGTGTCTGTGCTTCCAAATTCCAGGAATCTGAATTAGTTTGGTTTTCTTTACTAAAACAAAATGCTTGAGGCTAGGTCATAGATGAAGAAAGAGGCTTGTTTGGGAGGTATATGTAGAAGTAGCATGGCACTGGCTCTGTCAAGGGCCAATCTGGCCATATCACATGGTTTCGGGTGGTATCATGCAAGATGTGTATGTGAGGGAGAGGCCATGTGGAGACACAGCAAGCCAGGGACCAGTGAAGGCCCAGTCTCTGTTAATAACTGGCTAGAGTGCCACGAGAATTATATTAGCCCACGGGTGGCCATCCCATCATTCTATCAACTTCCCATTAGGTGCCACCTCTTGAAGCTCCCACCATCTCCACATTGCCACACTGTGGTGGTTGGTACCCATTCCAACTTGACAGGAATTGAAATCACCTAGGAGACAGGCCTCTAAGACACCTGTGAGGAGTCATTTAGTTTTTGATCAGGCCTGTAAGGAATTATGCTGAATAATTAGAAAATAATAGAGCGCTTGAACTTTGAAGACCCACACTAAAAGTGACTGGCACCATTCCCTGGCCTTGGGTCCTGGCCTATGTAAAAAGGAGAAAGCTAGGTCCTCATAGGTGTCTGCTTTCTGACTGTGGGTACCATGTGACCAGCTGCCTCAAGCTCCTACTGTTTTGACTCCGCTATCAAACTGTGAGCCAACAAAACCTGTTTCTTCTTTCGGTTACTTCTGTCAGGGTATTTTGTCGCAGTAGCAGCAAGAAACTATGACAACCATGCACATGGTTACAGCTTCTAGCACACAGACCTCAGTGGTCAACTTAAATCACATCAAACCAGAGCAGAACCAGTCACATGATTTAGATCAGTCCATTGCTTTTTGGAAACCCATCTCCTCCATGGGCTTCCAATTCTTCTAAATTGCTGATCACTTTTGTGTCCTTTGACACCTGTGAACTTAGAATTTAAATGCTGAAATGTCATATATAACGTGCACATGGCTGACATGAGGGCCTGTGTGTGTTCTCCTGAAACGCACACTTCAAACACAGCCATGTTAACAGCATCTTCAGATGTCCCAAGGGACCCAGAGACTTTATGTACGCAATGAACTCCTGTGCACATATGAGATAATTTTCTAGAAGGATATTACAGTCATTCCAGAGCTGTTTTCTGGGTAAAACACTTTTCCCTCTGGAGCTTTGTAAAACACACAGCGAAAGATGATCTTTATTTTTCATGTTGTAAAATCTGGAAGAATGTTGTTGGCTATAAAGAGCACTCTTACAAAGCAGCTCACATCTCAGAGTGAGTTCTTAGGGCATCTCAGGAATCATATTCTCAGTCACTCATGGTCCTAGGGAGCTAGATGATGGATTTTACATTGTAACAGATGATGTCTAAGAAATACACACCAGGAATTATTCCTTATAATGAATCTATTCAGTTATGTAGAGTATGAAAAAAATCATATTTTCCATTTTTAGACTTTAATAACCTATTTAATAGACATGTGGAGACTTCTGCAAAGCAAAGGTTTGTGCTCTGAGTACCAGGATCAAGGCTGCACCATCACCTGTGTTCTGTTTGTCAGGGCCCTCTATTTCATAATGGTACAAATGTGGCTATGACAGGTTGCCTCAGGAAGCCTAGAGGAAGGTGTGGTGTCTAGTTGCGAGGCAAATCAGAACTAAATTCCTAAGCGATATCTAAGCCAAGAACCAAGGAAAAGGTAGTAGACAGCTGGGCAGAGGCTGGTGACGTGTCCAGCCAACATGCCCTGTCCACCCCAGCATGCTTTTCTTCTGTTGTATTGGCTGGTACATTTTGGGACATCTTATCACAGTTCTTTCAATGTCTGCCTGATGGTTTTCCGATCTCTCATTTCTGTGTCCATCTCCATGGTGTGAGCTCACTCTTTAGAAATCCATATTATCAATTGTCAGGTTTTGTTGTTTTCTGTTAACTAGTATTGGAGTTTATTTTGCCATTAAGGTATTTTGGACCAATAAGACCCCATAGGCTCTCTTGTGAACTTTGTGGAGATTATATTGACCACCATTACCATTGGGATGCATTCTGCATGCTGTGTCTGAAACATGCTGCTGTATAGTCCAGAGAATGTTCTCTACAAGCTATACTTTGGGTTTTGAATGAGTTCATTAAGTAAGTAGCAAGCCAAAGTGAATAGAAGTAGATGGATAGAAAGAAAGAAGCAAAATATCCAATTAAGTACTCAAAATATCCATCAGAAATCAGCTGGGGAAGCCCCTTCAGACAGTCAGTTGGAGTTCCCCATTGAGAGTCCTAGGCATATTAGAGTGTCTCCACATTCCCTCTGGTGAGGCTCCACGTGAAAGAACAAATGGCAGAGGATGGAGATGATGTCATCAAGTCAGGCTCTCAACTCTAGCAGACACTGATTGGGGAAGATGACATCAGCTGGAGTTCCCGATTGAGCTTTCTCTCCACGGCTGACCTTCTGGCTGCTTTTTCTCAGTGGAGGCGTCTTTATACTGTGGGGTAAACAGAAGAGACTTCTATTGAAAATGGTTCACCTTCTAGCTGTCCCCAAGGACATGATGTGTTTACTCTTAGGCTATTTTGCTCTTCTTTCTGTGTCACAGAGTTAGGAGCAGCTATCCCCAGACAAGGGGGCTTGGAGGATGCTTTGAGATTGAAATGGTTGGGTCTGAAATGGAGGTGGGGCCCAGGTTCCAGTGCTAGCTTCTCAGTGAGTTCAAGCAGCACATAATGATTTACCAATACAGTTATGTGTGTTATGTCCTCTGTGCTCTGGCTAGTTATGGTGTGAATTATCTCAGATTTTCTATCTGCTTTGTTTTCTAATTCTCCTTCCCTTGCTTCGTAGGTTCATTACCCCATGCAAATGCCAAGACTCATCGGGAAACCCTCTCTAGCCCTCTGCTAGAGTTCTCTCTATATATGTCCCTGTCTATGTATTAGGGTCCCTTTAAAAATAAAATGATGTTTCATTTATAATCTTGTGCCTGTGTGTGTGTGTGTGTGTGTGTGTGTGTGTGTGTGCGCGCGCGCGCGCGCGCGCGCATGCATGTGGGTATAGTACCTGTGGAGGCCAGCAGAGGGCATTGTATCCTCAGGAGCTGGAGTTACAGATGGTGTGAGCTGCCATGTGGGTGCTGGGAACGAAACCCAGGTTATCTCCAAGAGCAGTAAGTTCCGTGCTCTTAACCACGGAACCATCTCTCTGGCCCATCACACTGTCATCTTAATTCAGCAATTCTGTTTTTCCCTTTGGATTAAAAAGTTTGAAACTCTCTCAGGAAGTGAGCAGTCCCTGGCTGGTTTGCTGCATGCTTTCCTGACTGTATTGCCTGAATGCGTGGTTGCACAAGGCAGGGGGTCAAATCCAGTTTTTAGTTTTGTGCCTGTGGCTATTTTTCTTTTTCTTTTTTCTTTCTTTCTTTCTTTCTTTTTTTTTTTTTTTTTTTTGAGACAGGGTTTCTCTGTATAGTTTTGGTGTCTGTCCTGGATCTCGCTCTGTAGACCAGGCTGGCCTCAAACTCACAGAGATCCACCTGGCTCTGCCTCCCGAGTGCTGGGATTAAAGGCGTGCACCACTGCTGCACAGCACCTGTGGCGATTTTATCAGTAGACATGGAACTCCCTGCATTGTCTTTCAAGTTCAAGTCTTATCCAGCTCTTATTTCACAAGGAGGTACTTGAACCAGGACTTCAGTGCTGTGGACCAGCAAGTACCATCAGCATACATTAGAGTTCAGCATGCTGTTGCTGAAACATATAAGACATATCTTTATAACCTCACTTGGAATTACTTCTCAGACACTTGGATAATTTCCAGGCCATGATAAGACTACCATTCATCTGATTTCAGTGGTCAGCTCTGGGTAACACTGAGTTTGAAGGCATTAACTCAAAGTAGTTTACAGTCTCTAAAAGGTTATACTTCCCTAACATATTTACCCAAGGCCGAGTTATATTCCTTTCATTTTGGAAGACCTTTACAGAAAGCGGTATATATATATCCACTCATAGTTTCTTGTAAAATCAACAGAAGTATTTTGAACCCAAATGACATATCCACTCAAAGTGAGTGCCTGTGACCTGTAAATCCAGTGTTCTGCCTTAGTTCTCAGACATTCTGACATCTCAGAAGCCATTAACATGCTGAAATCTCTGTGACACCCATAATGCCATTCTGTTCATTTCTTTCTTCTTTTAGGGAGTGTGAGGACTCGATAGGATCTCACTTTATAATTTAGGCTGCTTTTTTCTGAAGGGAAACAGAGGAACAATGGATCTGTGAATCAGACTTTTCTTTGGGCCTCCCAAATAATGACACATATTAATTATGAAAGCTCAGCGTATAGCTTAGGCTTGTTCCTAAATAGCTCAATTAACTCATATTTTTAAATCTACATTCTACCATGTGGCTTTTACTTTTCTTTCATTCTGTACCTCCATCTTGTTCTGGGTCTCACTGGCATCTTTGTGGCATAATCTGTAAGCCTACATTCCTCATCCTCTTCCTCTATCTCCTGGGAAATCCCCACCTATCTCTCCTACATAGCTATTGGCTATTCAGCTCTTTATTAAACCAATCACAGTGACTCCTTACTAAACTCTTTATTAAACCAATCTTCACACAGTGTAAATAAATGTTCCACAACAGATCTAGGGAAGGAGGGTGGGGGAGGGGAAGGACTTTAAGGAGTGGAGACTGAGGTCAGGTTGTATTGTTTGAGAGAAGAATAAATAAAAAGACAGACATTCAGGCCAGCCAGGGACTTACTATATAGCCTAGGCTGAACTCAAATTCATGGTTATCCTCCTGCCTCCAGCCTTCTAGGTGCTGGGGTTACAGCTGTGAGACCCTGGATTGGCTTCCATCCTTTTTTCCCCCAATACATATTTTTTCTGTGGGTTTGGGGTCCCTGATCATACTATTCTCCCCTTACCCACTTTGTATTCCTGTCTTCTTCTGTTTCCTTAACCTTTTATAAGTAGACTACAACAGTCACTGTGCTGAGCCCAGTATCTAGCTCAGGGAAATCTCTGCTAGCTGAAGATCAGAGCATCCAGATCAAGACAAATTAGGACAGCAGCTGGGCTGTCTCTACCTCCTCCTGGGTCCATGCATCTCTCCACAGCAGGATCTAGCACCAGGGTGGTGTTCTCTCTCTGTTTGTACTTGATGGAGATGGGAACAGAGATGGGACTCTCTTGTGCCTGCTTTTTTGTTTTTGTTTTGTATTGTGATGTGGGAGACAGGGAGTGTAGCTCAATGATTACACTTGATGAGGCACCGAGTTCCAGTTCAGCACTACAAACAAACAGAAAACCAAGAACAGCAACAAGCAACATAATATAAAATCTAAAACCAAAACCAAAGTCAAACAAACAAAAGGTACAGTATGTACAAGGAGTATGAGAGCATATGCCTGTAATCTCAGAGCTCTGGAGACTGAAGCAGGGAGAGGCCGGCTTGGGCTACATAGTGAGTTTTAGGCCAGCCTGGAATGCAGCTCGAGACCTATTTCAAGAATCTGTAACAAGATCAACAAGAAATATATGCAGCTTTGTACATGCAAAAATACTTTTTAAATTTTATTTATTTATTTATTTATTTATTTATTTATTTATTTGTCATGGTGTCTGTGTATAATGTGCACGTGTCTATGTACCGTGTGTGTATGTAGGTGAGTACATATCACAGCATACATGTGGATGTCAGAGAACAACTCTGGGTAGTTGGTTCTTTGCTTCCACCTTTCCTAGGGTTCCAGGGACTGACACAAAGTACTTTTTCAAGTGCTAGTGAACCAGGGGCCATTTAGACATTGGCCTTTGTGAAGTTACTACTAAAGTTTCTCTCTATGTGTATAATTGGCATGTAGTGTTCAATCTGTATCTGGGGTCAAATCCTCTGTCAAATGTCCTTTCCCATCTTATAAACACTCCCTGTGGCTACAGACCCATCTCAGACCCTTCATCCCTTCTCATGTCATCCTGTGCTTCTGTCAGGACATCAGACCTAAGGATGGATGCTGTTCCCAGGCTGTGGAAACTTTTTGGAGCCTGCGATGACTATGCTAATGTGTATCCAAGCACCTCACTGAGTAAAGCTGGCCCTGTTTCCTCTACCCCCCGCCCTCCACTCTGCCTTGTATGTCCTTTTGTTTATGGCTCACCTTTGTGGCCAAACAACACAGCTGTCACCCTTGTGTCAGACGGACTTTCTCCAGGGCTCTGTCCACTTATTCTGGGGAGGTGATGTTCAGATGTGTCCATGTGATGGGCTGTTCGTGTGGCTGGCGCGGTAGCTTCCAGGCATCCTTCTCTGGCTTTACTCCTGTCTGTGTTTCCCTCCTCAGTCTCTGACCTGGGAAGCTGCTCTGTTTCAAAACTTGCAATGACTCTCAACTTCTAAAACACAGCTTTTTTGAGGTGTAATTTGCTTGCCATAAAATGAACCAAGTTAGAGTATGTAATTCAGTGGTTTTAATCTATCCACAGATGTGCAGCCTTTAACGGTTCATTTTGGAGCACTTCTAACACCTCAGACAGAAACCCTGCACCATTTGCCGTGACTCCCTGGTCCCTTGAACCCCATTCCAGCCTCAGGAAAACCACTGACCTACATTCTGTCCCTAGAATTTCCTCTCTTGGAAACTTCACATGGCTGTAATCACATGGCCTGTGCTCTTCTGTGGCCGGCTTTCAAATCTCAGTATAGTATCATCCAGGGTCAGCCACACTGTAGTGTATGTTAGTACTTAAATGCTTTTTGTTTTAAATTGCAGAATAACATTCTGATGTATGTATAAACTACACTTTGTCAGCTCTTCAGCTAATGGACACACAGATTATATCCACATCGACTGTTATAAGCAATGCTGATTTGAACATTTGTATACAGGTCTATGTGTAGACACATTTTCATTTCTCTCCAGAATGCGCCTACTAGTGTAACTACCTATTTTCTGTAGAATCAAGAATAAGCCATACAGCTTTTTGTCTGGACTTTTTGCTATATCCCATGGCACTGGTGATACTGTGAGCCTTGATTGTTAATGTGCCTGGATCTTGAACCAGTGCCAGACACTTGGCATGTGCTGAATAAGTATTTACAGGAAAGGGGAATGTAAGGACTTCAGGCTTCCCATGGCAGGGCTTCTCCTGAGGGGACATAAACATCTCTTCACCCTAGGTAGAGAGGCACCAATAGAAAACGAAAGAATTCTATTCAGTTCCAGCTTGGCGAACGAGTGAGCTTATCGGCGTTACTTACAGGTGCATGGGTGACTCAAACATGGCTGTAGCATGAGAGAGCCCCACCTCACTCATCTGTTACCCCATTTCTAATCTCATAGGACACTCCCTATGGATCTCCTGAACTTCATGACCAATCTTCTCCCTACATGTGGGGCTGTGAATAGACACAGTCTTGTGAGGGTCTTCTGTGGGTCTTCAAAGCTACTGATTCAGGATGGAGGTGCTCAGTCCAGAGGAAACCTCTATGTGGCTCAGTGTTGTTGTTTTATTCTTTGACTCTTTTGGGGGCCTGCCACCCAGCTCCCAAATAAATCACACACAGAGACTTAGTCTTAATTATGATTGCTCAGCCTTGGGCTTGATTGGCTTGTTTCTAGCCAGATTTTCTTAACTTTAAATTATCCCATCTACCATTTGCCTCTGGGTTTTCCCATTCTCTTACTTCTGTAAATCTTACTCTTACTCCATGGCTTGCTGTGTAACTGGGTGGCTGTCCCCTGGAGTCCTCCTCTTTCTCTGGCTCCTTCTTCTTCCTCCAAGATTTCTCGTTCTATATCTTCTATCTGCCTGCCAGCCCCACCTATCCTTTCTCCTGCCTTGATATTGGCCATTCAGGTCTTTATTAGACCAACAGGTGTTTTAAACAGGCACAGTAACACAGCTTCACAGAGTTAAACAAATGCAACACAAACAAAAGTAACACCTTAAAATAATATTCTACACAGCTCAGTCATGTCCTGAAGTTACTGTGGTCTGCACTATTCTAGTTTTATTTCTTTTGCTGTGACAGATGGGGTGGGAGAGTTCACTTTGCAATTCCAGGTTATAGTCCATCACTATGGGGAAGTCAAGGCAGGCACTGAAAACACCATGTCCACAGTCAGGAGCAGAGAGAGGATCCGTGCATGGATCCTTGCTTCTTTGCTTGTCTTTGTTTTGACTCAGTTGGTTTCCTCTTTCTTACACAATCCAGGGCCCAGCCCATAAGATAGTACCACCAACTTCATGCTGGATTGTCTCACCTCACTTAGTAATCTAGACAACCCCCGAGGGACGTGCCCACAGGGCAGCCTGATCTAGATAGTTCCTCATTGAGACTCCCCATGTGGGTCTCGGTTTAATAAAGTTGACAGTCAAAACTGTCAAGCACAGAGACTCCCAGTTCTCTCCTGACTATGACACTCAGAGTTCTCAAGTGTTATATCTTCTGTTATCACATGGAAAGCCTTCTCTACCTTCCCTGGCTTGGGTTGCTTAGTCATGCATTCCTCTGGAGCACTCAGCAGATAGAATCCTAACTGTTCTCTTAGGCCTCCAGGCTAAAGTGTCCTGAAGCATGGCACTAGACATGTGTGTTGTCAGGGCCTTACCCAAGGCCTGGTCCATTGAGCTAGTCTCAATGAATGTCCCTGAGGGGATGGTATTTGTTATTGCCTTTTTTATGACTTCTCCCCGACCCACCATGCCACCCAACCATGTCTACATTTTAAGAAAGCTGAACATGGATTTGTTTTTCTTTTGTGTGAAACAGTCTCTGTCGCTGGAGCCTGTGCCATATGTGATAACTGTAATGTAGTGCCAAGTCTGCAACTGAGAGAAGTCGTCTCCAGAGTTCGACCCTCTGGCTGCTTTCAGTGGGTTCCCCAGGATCTCACATAAGCTCATGCCAAACAGTCTGCTTAGCTTTCTGTTGTTTTTGACGTGTGTAATTCACTTGGAGGCTGACTGAGCCCTGAGGAGAAGAAGCCTAGAGCACAGAGGGATAAGGGGCCACTCCATAGCATGAGATTCCATTATTCTGTTTACACATGATCCCATAGATAGTAGACACGAATATTTCTGAACAAGTCTGGGATTCCTTTTGCTTGAGACTGGAGATTGCAGGCCTTTTCTTCCTTCCCTTCCCTCCCCTCCCCCCCCCCCCCCCCCCCCCCCCCCCCCCCCCCTCCCCCTTCCCCCCCCCCCCCTCTCTCTCTCTCTCTCTCTCTCTCTCTCTCTCTCTCTCTCTCTCTCTCGTCTCATTACATACCCCTAGCTGTCCTAGAACTCACTATATAAACCAGGTTGGCCTTGAAGTCACAGAGATCTGCCACCCTCTCTGCCTCTGCCTCCTGTGAGCTGGGATTAAAGCCATTCACCACCATGCTTGGCTGCATAGCATAAAGAATAGATTGATGTTGTATTATTAAGACCAGTGGTGTGAGGTCAAAGAGGGTTGAAAAGTCTTAAAAATATGAGGAGTGGCCAGAATCCTCCACGTCTCTTATTTCTTTACTAGGATTAAATGTTTTTAACCTTTTCTGTGCAGTCATTTAAAGGATTTCACAAGCTGGCTCTTAGATTGTGGCCTTCAACAGCAAACTATATATTTAATTGAGCAATATTTCTTATATACATTTATAGTTTCAAAGATTTTACTATTCTTGGCAAGACTACTTTCAGGATAGGGAAGGATAAATCCAGATATGACCAAGTTTTATTTAGTTCACATGACACACAATTGAATCGGCAGAAGATTAATGTGGGGGAAAATC
This sequence comes from Peromyscus attwateri, assembly GCA_902168425.1. Lineage (NCBI taxonomy): Eukaryota > Metazoa > Chordata > Mammalia > Rodentia > Cricetidae > Peromyscus > Peromyscus attwateri. Next base: position 22,908 of record CABHPP010140020.1, on the reverse strand, counting down.
CCTGGAAATCTGGGTGGAATTAATTAGCCCTGAAGAATGACAGTTACCTCATTCCTAACAATATGTTTGGGGTAATGTCAGTTTCTTAGAAGGCTCAAATGTAAAATTACAGTGCTAGCACCCACGTTTTTTATTTGAGTTGAAAACTGTAATGTTGAACTACAGTCTCTGTGCTGATCCAAGCAGATCTCTTAGCTGGTGATGATTTCTATGTTCTGACTTAGGATGTTTTGCTGAAGAGTTCTTCAGTTCTGTTCAGGAGGGCAGTGTCAGAGAAGCCGCTCTCCGATGAGCCCCTAGTGGATATCATGTTCACAAAGTGTGTTTTTCCTCATGCTGTTCTCGGGCATCACAGCTATCCTTCCTCTTGCCTCAGTTTCCTTTAGCCTTGCTCAGATTCAGGATCACCAAGAGAAAGAAGCATGTCCTAGGTCAGAAGTCTAGGGAAGCCCAAGCCTCACGCACAGAGCCAACCTGAGACTGGGTTTTGTAAAAGGGAATCAACCACATTACTAAAGTAACCTAGAGACATGGAAGGTGCTGAGACGGTATGGAATGACATTTGCATGGCTTTTTGAGTGTCATGGAAGGGAAGAGTGAAGAGAATGTAAGGGACAGATAACTTCATCTCTCCCCGCTTCCCTGCTCTCCCATTATTAGGACATGGTGCTGGTGCACAGTGTGGAAGTGACTGGCCATAGGATGATCTGTTTGCCTAAGAAATAGTGCTGACAAATGAGAGCGTGTCCTATGCCTCCACTTGCCCACCACCATAGGCCATTGTGAAACCATCTAACAGCACTGCTTGATGGAGCTCTCTATCAGGTCTGATGACAGCCATGCATCTCAGGATGCTCTCCAACCAATAAACGTTTAAACAATTTAAAAAAGTATGTATGCTCATGTGTGCAGGTGCATGTGGTGGGTCAGTGTGTGCGCGTGTGCATGTGTGTGTACAGGTGTGTGTATTCCACCGAGTATGTGTGGAAGTCAGAGGACAAATTTTGGAAATCATTTCTACGTCTTTCCCTTGTTGTTGTAGGGTCCCTCTTCTGTCTGCTGTAGTTTGTACTCCAGGCTTGCTGGCCTGTGAGCTTCGAGGTGATTCTTTGGTCTTTCCCTCCCACCTTGCTATGGGGGTACCAGGATCACAGATGCTAACCACCACATCTGGCTTCTTTTTATGTGGAATCTGCAATAAAATCAGGTCATCAAGCTCATGTGGGCAAGCTCCTTTACCTGCTGAGCAGCCTTGATGGCCCCTACATTAACCTTCTTCGAGCTAAGGTTACTGCTGTCCTGGTACTCGCCAGGCAGGCTGTGTTGGCTCCAGCAAGCTCGTTTCCATCTCCCTAGCACTGGGATTTTGAGCCCGTGACACCACATCTGGCCTTTTAAACGTGCGTTCCGGGTATCAGACTCAGGTCCTTATGCTTATAAAGCAAGCACTTTACCAAGTGAACGGACCCAGCTCCAACCAACTATAGCTGCTGAATCCAGGGTGGATGAGGTCATGAATATGTCAGGTATATTTTACAAGGGAGGAAGCCATCCCTTCTGTCTCCTTTTGGTGATGTTAAGATTTTCCTAGACAGAAGGCTACAGCCTGTATGGGCACTAGACAGTGGGTTCTTCAGTATTTCAGTGCCCTGGAGAAGTCTGTCACTAATCAGTAGGCACCTGTCTGTATGTATGGTACCATTGGTGTCATAGGTGGCTTCATGGTATTGGTAGTAGTTCTCCTGAATTCTGGGTCTGTAAGCCTATAGGTCATTTGCCATTGGCCTCTAGGAAGTGCTGGGGAGTGAGTATGTGAGGCTGTCCACCACCAGGTGTTTTGAGATCACAGATTGATGACATCTTCTGATGTGTCTCATCTAGACTATGTAAGCCTCATGGGATCAAACTCTCATCTCCCTCTCCACAGTGAAGGGCTGAGGCTTGTCTTGAACCTCTGGGTACCTGTGTGTCTGCTGGGAGTTAGTCTGTCTTTCTCAGCTTCCATAAATAGTCTGTTCCCTAATTGTGAATGATGGTCCCAGCATGTTTAAAACAGATGTAATTTTGTGAAGCAGAAGTTCCATAAAGAAAATTCTGAAAATTGACAGATTATGAATGGGCATTTGCAATACCACAGTAATATGAGATGAGGCAAAGGAGATATGGTGGGCAAGTAGCATTTGTTAGACATTTTTACAATGCTACATGTTAGAGTTCGGTAAAATTACATCACTGCACTAGTTACTTTTTCATTTGCTATGACAAATACCCAACAAAGGCAACTCAAGGAAGGAAGGGTTTATTTTGCCTCAGTTTGAGGCTACAGTCCGTCATGTTGGACTTGTCATAGCAGCAGGAGTGTGACGTGGCTGGTTATACTGTGTCCACAGTCAAGAATCAGAAAGAGATGATGCTCAGTTTGCTTTTGCCCTTTTGATTCAGTCTAGGACCCAGTCCACAACAGCACTAGCTACATTCAGGGTGCGTCTTCCCACCTCTGTCGAAGCTCTCTGGAAGCACTCTCACAGTCTTATCCAGAGGTGTGTCTCCTGGACAGTCCAAGCCCAATCAAGTGGATGATAATTAATCATACTTATTTTGCATATAAACTTTTATAGAATAAAAGCATTCATAGAATACAGTCTTGCATCAATCAGTGATAAGGATACATTCTGAGAAACAACCCACAATACATTACGTGAACACATGTATTCTGATAGTGTTGGTCAATGGCTTGAGGTGACCTCTTGATAGGATCAAGAAACATGAAAAACAAGATTGTCTTAGTTAGTTTTCTATTGCTGTGAAGAGACACCATAGCATTTAATTAAGGGCATACTTATAGTTTCAGAGGCCTAGTCCATCATTATCATGGCAGGGAGAATGGTGGTAGGCACGCAGGCAAGCATGGCCCTGGAGAAGTAGCTGAGAGCTTTATATGCTGAGAGCTCTATATCTTGATCCACAGGCAACAGGGAGAAGGAGAGAGACAGAGACAGAGACACAGAGAGACAGACAGACAGCTACAGGCAGAGAGAGATACAGAGACAGACACAGGGAGACAGACACATGTATGGGGGGTGCTAGGCCTGGTATGGGCTTTTGAAACTTCAAAGCCTATGTCCAGTGACACACCTCCTCCAACAAGGCCATGCCTATTTCAATAAGGCCATACCTCTTAATCCATCCCAGTCTGGGGACTCAGCATGCAAATATGTGAACCTATGAGGCCACATTCCACACCTTGCTCTCATAGGCTTGTAGCCATATCGTAAAGCAAAATGCATTTAGTCCAACTGGAAAAGTCCCCATAAGCTTTCAGTCTCAACACTATATAAATGCCCAAAGTGAAAGTCAAGACAGTCTCTTAACTGCAACCCCCCTGTAAAATTAAAATGAAAAAGATCACATACTTCCAACATACAATGGCACAAAATATACATTACTGTTCCAAAAAGAAGGAAATGGGGCACAGTGAGGAAATACTGGACCAAAGCAAGACAGGAACTCAGTGGGGAAAACTCCAAATCTGCATCTCCGTGTCTGATGTCAAAGTGCTCCTCAGCTCTCCTTTCAGCTTGGTTGACTGCAGCACACTTCTCTCTCTCTTGGGCTGGTTCCATGGTTGGCCTGCAGCTTTCCTCTGCAGGCTTGACATCTTCAAGTCTCCAGCATAATCCAGGTTTCACCTTCACAGCTTCAGGCAATTGCCTTTCTGGACCTCCATGAAGGGGTACCTGTAGATAGAACCGTCTTGTTAAATAAGAAACACAGAGCCAATGCAGAGATGAAAGCCCAAGAGGTCAGAGCTAAGAGCTAAAAACCTTACCCTTCACTGCTGCAGCTGTCCTCTTCAGCCAAGAGACCTACATCCTGTGTATCTGTCTTTATATAGACTTTCTGTTCTGCCTTCTCATTGGTTGTAAACCCAACCACACGACCTCCTCGTCACTGCCCATCTATACAGACCTCCAGGTCTTCTATGGTTGGTATTGAGATTAAAGACGTGTGTCTCCACGCTGGCTGTATCCTTGAACACACAGAGATCCGCCTAGCTCTGCCTCCCAAGAGCTGGGATTAAAGGCGTGCACCACCACCACCCAGCTTCTGCTATGGCTTGCTATTAGCTCTGACCCCCAGGCAACTTTATTTATTAACATACAAATAAAATCACATTTCAGTACAAATAAAATATCACCTAGATACCCCTGCCACAAGCCTGGCCACAGTGGCCTTCCTTAACTATGGAGTGAAATTCCACAATCTATTTCTTATGTCCTTCTTGACTTTAAATCCAGAACCACTTGGTTAAAGCTGTCTTGCTAGGGCTGAAACCTGGCCCCTTCCTTGGATTACATTTGCATCAGCTTTCTTTTGTTGATGGTTTCTTTCACTGCATAAGCTTTCCTTTAATTCCTTTTCACAGTTTGAAAGCTTAGCTGCATAGTGTCTTACCCCGAGGTTACTATTCCCTTTATCCCATTTAGCATCAGGCTTTTCTTTTAATTTTTTATCTCCATGAACACAGGACTTGGCTCCAGCATTGCACAGCCTGGTGCTCTTTTTCTCTTCAAATGGTTCATTTGCGTTTTTCTTTGCCCTGCTGATACCTTTTCACTGTAGATCTGCGTAAGGGTTACCACTAATAATCACGTGACATGGTCAGCACTAGGAAGGGCTGCTGCCGGGTCATGCTGCATGCCATGCTACCCATTGTAAGCCCTTTTCATGTAAATTGGCAAACTGTGCATACAGGAAGTGGCTAAACCAATAAATAACCTGGTAGATTATGAATCTGGCAAGTGTCATGTATCATCAATAAATGGCCCAACACTGATGGCATTTCTAGCAGGGGTATGTGGGAAGACATTGGTCACAAAGCTGGAATCTGTAAGGAAGCCCGCACAACATCTTCAGTGGCAGGAAGACAGATGTCTACACATGCAGTGCTCTTGTTTAGCTATGATCTGAGCCACATACATGCTCAGCCTCTCTTCAGAGCTCTGAGGCTCTGCTCCTAGCAGGGTGTGGCCCACCATACCCTCATATTTAGTGAATAGACTGAGTCTTGCTCATCCAAAACCAGCTCCATTATCTTTATTTTTTTATTTCATGTACATTGGCATTTTGCCTGCATTTATGTCTGTGTGAGGGTGTTGGATCCCCTGGAACTGGAGTTATAGACAATTGTGAGCTACCATGTGAGTGCTGGGAATTGAACCCAGGTCCTCTGAAGGAGAAGTCAGTGCCCTTAACCACCGAGCCATCTCTCCAGCCCCATGATCTATATAAACAGTGCCAAGTCACTCACCTCAAATCATCTCAATTGAGTACTTGTAAGTAGCTGGGTGCATTCATTTATCAGACTTAGTAGCAACTGCACCTGACTCCAAAGCCCACATCCGCTCTGTCACATAGTCCTGAGAAAAACTAGATGAGGATGGGCAGGTCCTGATCCATCTGTGAGGAACAGCCTTAGAAACCTCCACACAGGAGGAAAGCTGTATTGGCACCTAATCCAAAGATGAGAAAACAAATGCTAAAAGAAAGACGGAATCCTGGTTCTGTTACTCATAGCTTCTGTCCCTCATCAGGACACTCATCAGAACCTCCATGTTGTCTTCTGCAAGGGTTCCCATTTAACTTCACAGAACTGCTATTCAGAGAGGAAGGGATGACACCCTGGGTCCTAATGCTGGTTGCCTAGAATAGACACTCCACTCTAGTGTTCTTGTCTCTGACCAGCACTTTCCCTCTCTTTGAGTTGCATGCTGGCGTGTGCTTCTCCTCTTAGAAGGTAGGGTGCCTGAGCAGTTCACTGTACTTACACATGTATTTTGGGCTCTAGCAGTTGAGTTTCGTAGTTTCACATACAAACACTATACCTCATATGTTTGACATGGAGTAAAGCACAGATACTCACTAAATGAGCTTTAAAACAAACAAAAAAACAACCGGATGTGTAGGGACAGGTTTGTAGATTTGATTCCTGGGCATTAAAACAGAAATGATTTGAATCAGAAGATGAGTAAAATAGTTCTGAGAGTAATCTCATATCAAATATGCACACAAAGAGAACTCCTGTGATCTCTGTAGAGAAACAGGGGGTTCTGTGTATGATTTGACATGTTGTAACTGCATAGGCACTTGGGTAGATTGTCTGCAAGGACAAACCTCCAGGTCAGAGCAGAGATGGCAGGGTGGAAGCATGGCGTGATGCCTTGTCATAGTTCTCTTTATTACCACAAATTTTCAACAAAATGTGCATTGTGGCTGTGACATTTCATTTTCTTTTAAAATGCTTTGTATGTCATCTTTAGTTTTTACCTTTTAAAATGGTGGCTTGTTTCATTGAAAAATGGGTCTCAGTGTAGCTGGTAAATGGAGCCTTCAATCCTAGGCCTGGCTGTGGGGTTTCACTCCCTGCTTCTTGTTATGGAGGGCCCTTTTGTAGTTGGAGCCTGCTCCCCAGAATGAAAACTGCCAGGCCCTAGTCTCCAGGAAACGTAGTTTCTATTGAGGAGGAGGAAGGGAATCCATGCATCTAAAATTAATACAGAATACAGCTGTGGTCACCAGAGACAGAGCAGGTCATGGGGCATGCACTAAAGGCTCTTAAGTCCCCCAGAGATTGCCTATCTGCTGCATACAGAGTATGAACATAGCATCACTCCTCCTTCCCTCCCAGACCCAGACTCTCTGTAGTGTTTTGAGCAATGCTAAGCCACCCAGTCTAGTGGAGTCCCCTGTTGTTTCTCAGAGTAACCCTGAGAGGCCAGGCTGACTGACAGGTCTGTGTTCTCTCTTGCAGTTTTCAGTGAAGAGCCCCACTCCAGCCTCTACTTTGTCAATGCATCGCTGCAAGAGGTAGTGTTTGCAAGCACGTCGGGGACGCTGGTGCCCTGCCCGGCTGCAGGCATCCCTCCTGTGACTCTCAGATGGTACCTAGCGACGGGCGAGGAGATCTACGATGTCCCCGGGATCCGCCACGTCCATCCCAACGGCACTCTCCAGATTTTCCCCTTCCCTCCTTCAAGCTTCAGCACCTTAATCCATGACAATACTTACTATTGCACAGCTGAAAACCCTTCAGGGAAAATTAGAAGTCAGGATGTCCACATCAAGGCTGGTGAGTACCCCTCTTTTTTGGGCCCACTTGGATGGAGGGAGAAAGACAGAATGGCTGAGGACCTGGGGACCTCGTTAGTTCATGGGGATACTGCTGGTGCTGGTGGTTACCGTTTCCTTCACTAGATTTTAGTGTCCCGGAGTGCTGGAACTAAATCTAGAAAAGAATGATTTGTGGGCGGGGAAGAAGGCTCTGTGCTACCGTGCAAGCATGGTGACCTAAGCTTGTATTCTGCCAGCAACATACAAATAAAAAAGGCAGATGTGGCCACATCCCTGTAACCCCAGCACTGTGAAGGGTGGAGAAGGAGGATCTCTGGTTTTGTGGCTGCCAGCCTAGTTCAGGATTCAGAGAGGAATAAGGTAGAAAGGGATAGAGCAGAACCTGATGTCTTCCTCTGGCCCTGTGCCGTGAGTACATATATGTATACTCACATGTCCAAAGATTACACTCATGCACTCACATGAATGTAATGGTTACCATGCCAACTTTATTGTATTTTCACGTGACGGTACTTTGACTCATGTTTCCAGTGGCTCGCCCCTGTGTATGCGTCCACCCAGTTCCCTGCTTGTCTATCCCATATGCCTCCTGGAGGAAGGGGGAAGGAGAGAAATTAAGGCCACTATTTGAGCAGAGAAGAAAACAAACAGCCTAAATGCTTGCTATAATGGAAAGAGAGTTGATCCAATAGTCTCACTTTGCCATTGATATAAAAAGGCTGTGTTCACCTTCCTGATGGCATTACGTGTTGCTGAAATGTGTTCCTTTTAAGAACATATTGTATCTTTTAAAACTCATTCTTGTTACAAAGTCAGCTCCTAGATCCTGCCTGAGATTCACAGACCCCAGAGGCTTCCAGCACAGAACATACCATGGCCTTCTATGGCGTCAACAAAGCCCTGTAATGTAAACTCTCAGCTAGGAGAGCCCTGCTAGCAAACAGAATTTGGGTATCTGAAATGCCTGAGTGGTGGGGCATGGTGGTGGCATAACACAGTGAATGACCAGGTGTGATCTTCATGGATGTCTTGGTCAATGCTGGAAGCTTAAGAGTTGTTTCTACAGTGGGTGGGGAGGTGCTGCTGGAAGACACCAGGGCATGAGCAAAGAATGTGATGTTTTTGGAAAGTCTGCATATGATCACTTTGATATAAACAATCATTCAGGAGTAACTCACATTGCCAGCTCCTCAGTTCACAAACCTGCAAAGAACAAGCAGAAGATTGGCTTTAGTCAGGAGCTGGGAACATGAAATGTGTCAAATTGCTAAAATAAAGCAAATGAAATTTGGGTAGGGAACCTCATAGCCTGACATCCCGGATACCTTTGGCAGCTAAGCATAAATTATCGAGGTGCTAAGAGTATTTATAGTCTACAAAATACAACTATAGAAAGACCTGGAAGTTCAGATAGCTTTCTGTGTTTGGATCCATGGTTTCTGACTTGGGTTTTCTGTCAGGTAGACTGGTTCAATGCTCAGTGCTCACTTGTTTTCGGTGTTGGTGGGGGGTGAGTGGTGTGTGTACATGTAACACTTACATTGGGTGTCTTCCTCAGTCACTTTCTACCTTATTGTTTAAGATAGGCTCTCTCAATGAGTCTGAAGCTCATTGGTCTGAGAGGCCTAGCTGGGAGTGGGCTCCAGGTATCTGCCTGTCTCTGCTCACCCTCCAACCCCAGCACAGGGATTGAAAGGATATGCTACCAGGCCCAGCTTTTACATGAGTTCTGGGGATCCCAACTCAGGTCCTTATGCAGCAAGCACTTTACCCATCAGGCCATCACCCCAGCACCCTCACTTCAGTTTCCTCTAAACTCGTCACAGAACCAATCGATTGTGCTGGATGCTGAAGCTTTGAAGGGATGGATGTGGCACCGTGTGCCCGGTGCCCTTCTGCGTTGTTGCATGGTTGCTGTTAGTGAGCTTGAAACAGGTACACCCGTGTCTCCACAGCATCTTTTCTTATTTAATTCTGCTTCCTGTTATGAACACATCATGCTTGCATTAGTCCTTTATTTTATTCATTTAATTATTCTTCAGTACTGGGGATTGAACTCAGGCACTATCACGTGCTAAGCAACCCTCCCAGCACCACTGTAATCTTGGATTGCTTATTGAGTGCTTGCAAATGCTGCTTCCCGTCTGTAAAGACAGAGTCCCATGGCCCTTCCAGGGCAAATGAGGGAGCACTGTGTCACCTCTGACAGTGAGGCACAGACTGGAGCTGAAGGAGTTCTCCTCGTGCAGTCCCCTGTGTCACCCATCAGAACTGCCCCTCTAGGCTGCTATTGGTATTATTCTGGAATGACCCATCACACCCACACTTTTTCTTTTACGGCATGGGGTTCACATTCTCACCAATGTTCAGTAATTTATTTATTATATTTTTAAATTTATTCTTTGAAAATTTCGTACATGTATATAATGTATTTTGAGAATATTTGTCCCAACCCCATTTTTTTCTCCCTCCAATCCACCCTGGATGTACTCCAACATCCTCCTTTATGTCATATATATATATATATATATATATATATATATATATATATATAAATATATCCCACTGAATCCAATTAGTGTTGCCCATATATACATGTGTCAAGGGCCTTCCTCTGGATCATAGTCAACTTATCACAGACACAGATCACACTCCGAAGGAAACTGACTCTCCCTCCTCCAGTAGCTATCGGCTGCCAAAATCTCCTCAGCTTTAGTGGGGTGGTGGTGGTTGTGATCCCCTCCCCTTCCATGCTGAAATGTTGTATGTATGGTTTAATCTTGTGTAGGTCTGATGCAAGCAACCACAGCTCTGAGAAGTTTATGAGTACAACAGACCTCTCCTGTTTTGCCCTGATCCTCTCTGATCGCTGATTCTTACTGTCTTCGCATGATTCTGACTTCTCCTGATCTTCTCTGACCTCTGGTTCTTACTGTCTTTGCATGATTCTGACTTAGGCTTAGGTGCCTGAAAGTGGAGCTGTTTCTGCTTACTGTGCCTCATTAACTTGTATTCATAGTTCTAACGTAAAACACCTCTTTGTCCAAAGACTGGGTGTACATGGGCCACTGTCATGGTGCTGTCTCTTGCCTGTCTGTGTGTGCCAATTAGCAAATAGCAGTGAGTTGTAGGAGCTCAGGAAGGTCAAACATATCCAGCACATGCTTCCTCCTGAGCAAACTGTGGCTAATGGCATTAACTTATGGCCCAGGTGAAGTAGCGGGAGCCTTTTATCTGAACAAACAATAAAGCAAACAAAGGAAACACCCAGAAAGGTACAAATACACAAGCCTACAATTTCCTGGACTGGGCCCTGGAGGAGCAAGAACCAACCTGCCTGGGATTTGCCTCTGTAGTATTTCGTCTTTCTTGATGGAGGACACAGAAATCCACATGTGGATACTCACAGCAGCTTTATTCATAGGTGTGCCAGCAGGAGCTGCTGAGAGAGCTCTTGTCCTTAAAGGGGATGGGTAATGATGAAGAGTCTCTTCTGCGTTAATGGTTAGCTGGGCTCTTCTGAATCCTGTCTTCTCAGCCACACTCAACCGTAGCCTCCCATGTCTATTGTCCTAGTGTCTAGTTTTAGCAGGAACCCTGCTAAGCCACCCCTGATGTTTGATTAAGTTCCTGACTACCGCCACTTTCCTGCATTTAATGCTTACATTTTTGGTGTGCCTGTAGCAAGAATAGTACTCTTCTAGTTTAAGAAGAATTTACCTATCTTTGATGTCTCTTTGTACTAATTTTATATCATAAAACGTAATTGAACATTTAAGCAAAGATGATACCTGTGTCTTGTGTGGTATGCAGAAGGGAAATGTCTGACAGCCAGGGCATTAAACCCTAGCATAAAGTCAGGAAAATCTAATAACACGATTCTTTTACTAAGTGTGTCATGGCATAATACCACCCTATTGGGATGATGATGAGCTAAAGATATATACTATTAAGTCTGAAGCAATATTAAAATAACTCACTAGGTAATAAGTCAACCAAGAAGGGAAAATGGTAGTCCTTAAAAAAAAAAAAGTCTAAAACTTGGGACTGGAGAGATGGCACAGCAGTTAAAGCACTGATGCTCTTACAGAGGACCTGGGTTCTGTTCTCAGCACCCAGGTGCAGGCTCACAACCAACTGTTCCAGGGGATCTGATGCCCTCTTGTGGACTCCGTGGTCACTGCACACACTTGTTACATACTGTAAGTACATGCAAAATACCCATACATGTAAAAATACACAAATTGAAAGCAACTGTAATCCAAGAGAAAGAAAATTAGAAAATATAAAGCAGATATCAGTGACAATGAAGCAATCAGAGAGCAAAACAATGAAGTAAAATGTAAGGATATTCAATGTCGGAGTCACATGCGAACATTCAAGTCATGTCAATCACAAGGCAAAGACAGCAAGACTAGATTCAACACTGCCTGAGAGAAACTCTCTTGAAACAAAGACACAGAGAGTTATTTGTCTCTTGCATGTTGCTTAACTAAGTCCCCAAGACCACAGACTTTGTTCCTCAAAGAGGTTTATTTAGCTCACACTTTTGAAGGTTGCAGATCCAAGGTAGGATGGCTGCACCTGGTGAGGGCCACTTAACCTGGTCACAACCATGGCAGAAAGTGAAAGTGGAGTCTCTTACAGGGACAGGCAAGAAGCTTCAGGGCCAAGTTTATTATCATAGCGACTTGGTGGGAACTGACTGGGATCCCACCAGAAGTACATGAATCCCTTCTAGAGGCCACACCACTGATAACCCAGTCATCTCCCACTCTTTGGTACCTCATTAAGCTTCCAACACCTGTCATCACCATCACAGTGGGGAGGAAGATGCCGGGACACAGACCTTCAGTGGGCACACTCCTGCCATGTCCAAATCACAACAAGTAGGTTCAAAATAAAAGGGTAGGGGAAATACCATGGTCAACCAGGAAAATCTGGGTAAACCACTGCCAGAAAGATGGAGTAGATTTACTGTTTATTATCAGGCAAGTATGTTTTCTATCCAAGAATAACACACAACTAAAGAGGTCATTTCATAAGGTAAGAAGATAATTAAATAAGATGGTATGACTATCATAAATTTTATGCAAACTGGTACAACATCAGTGAGAAGAAGGTGAATTGCAATTATAGCAGAGGAACTCAGTGCCCCTCTGTCGGTGATTGATAGAATCAGGAACAGAACAAATGGGAATAGAGAGCCCTTGAGTGAGATCACCGATCAACTTGGTCAGCTCATATTTAAATGAAGAATGGTCTATCCAACAGCACAGCACACATTCTCTTCTGGAATACACAGACATTTATTATAACATCTGGGGCAGTAAAACAAGTTTTAGATGACCCTTACATCATGTAATACATGCTATTTGATCAAAGTGGAATTAAATTAGAAATTAATAACAAATCTCTGTGAAATCACCAAATGTCTGGGTACAAAATACACTTCTAAATGACATATATCTTAGGGTAGAGAGATAGCTCAGGGGTCAAGTGCTTCCTTCTCTGTCAGAGAACTGGAGTTTGGTTCCCAGCACCATGTTAGGTGGATCAAACATACCTGTAACTCCCACTCCAGGGAATCCAACACCTTCTTCTGATTTTTGTGGGTACCCACATTCAAGTTCTTAGGCACATATGCACACATAAATAATAATAAACCATTGGATCAATCCCAGGGACCACAAGAAAGTTAAAAAAAAAAAAGCAGGGGTAGGGGAGCTGGAGGAGGGGGCCTAGTGCTGTGGAATGCTGCTCTCTTGCACGTCTGGACTCAGCTGTGAATATTTGCGCCTGACTTGTAAGATCATGTATTAGGAGGGGAAGGGACTAGCAAGGCCCCACCTGTCCCTGAGAATATATTGGCAGTTAACAGCTGCTGGGGGAGGGAGATACATTTTCTTTAGTATTGTAGCCGCTAGGAAGAGGCTCATGTTCCTGTAATAGCATCTCACATTTCTGTAAGCAACCCTAACAAAATACATTGGGTCACCAAGGAAATAAAACACACATGAAAGTGGAAGGGAGATGGGATAAGTTGGGAAGAGGACAAGAGAAGATAATAGGGTAAATGTGATCAGATGCATTATGAACATGTATGAAAATGCAATCAAATCTATTATCATGCATAATTAATATATATTAATACAAATGTTACAAAAAATAATTGGGATCTTACCAAAGTGGTATAGAATGTATAGCTCTGAACACCTATGAAGTTACATGTTAAGAGAGGTCTCGAAAGGTGATCTTACTATTTTAAATATAAAGAAGAAATTAGAATATGTAATATATACATTAGAAATATAATAAAAGAAAACAAAGGTTGTTGGAGTAAGAAACACAGAGAAGATTTTTGTTTGGATCTGGTCTGGAAGCGTCAGAGGATCCCATGGAGTTAGAAATGGATTCTTTCACAGGAGTTGATAAAATGTACACACTGCTGGTCAGATGGAAGAAGAAATGAGAGAGAATAAAGGAAGTGACTTCTCTACACTGGGAAGGACGTTCACATGTTGTACAAGTGTTAAAATGACTATAAGTGAATATTAAGAACAAATAGAGATCAATAAATTCCACAGCATATATGAAGTGAACAATCCTCTAAAGACTCAAAATCTCAAAACTCACTTGAGAATTAAAGAATTGAATTTGTGGGTAAAAATTTCTGATGATAAAATCAAAGGATCTTATAGCTTCACTTTGACTTCTAATAAACATTTGAGACAGAAATAATAAAAATTCTAAGGTGATTATTCCAGGAAATTGAACAAGAATTAATATTTCCTCAAATCATTCTAGGCTAACATTACCCTGATTCAAACATGACACATGTATTATGAGAAAATAAAACTATAAGCAAGTATCTCTCAAATGTGGCTATAAAATTCTCAAACCTTTGGCAAATTGAATCAAATAACATATAAAAGATACTCCATGCAAGGAGTATCTCCGGAAGACACGGATAGCTTCAGACTTGAAAACTGATCAGTTAATTCACTCTATTGCCATATTAAATAAAAGTGAAAAAAAGTAGATCATTTCATGTGATGCAGAAAATTATTAGAAAGCTCTTCATCTCATAATCAGGAAGCAGAAATCTCAGAAGACTTGGAGTACGTGAGAGTTTTCTCATTCTAACAAAGGCAGAAATCTGAGTCTGCTTAACATCAGAAATGATGGTCAAAGAGTAAATGTTTCCCCAAAAGTCAGGAACAATACCAGGTTCTACTTTGACTGTCTCGGCTTTGGAAGTTATAGCCAGAGCAGTGTGATAAGAAAAGAAATAAAATATTACAAAGACTGAAGCTTGGGATGGGGACCAGGCTCAGTGAGCAAAGTTTGCTGTGCAAGAATGAAGGGAGGTGTTGGGTTGCCACTGTGTGCCCAGTGGGCATGGTGGCCACCTGTAATTCAGTTGGGAAGGTGAACTGGGATTTCTGCAGCAGGCTCAGTCAGTGAGCTCTGGACTCATGGAGGGACCCTCCCTGGATTAATAAGATAGAGATTGAGAAACACTTTAGATGTCAACCTCAGGCTTCCATATGCCTATCAAACAACCACAAACAGACACATGCAATACACCTTACTTCCTCCCCCCAAATTTAAAAAAAATTACTCATACATCTTTGTCAACGTAATTATGAGTGTGGAAAATCTGATATGATCCATTAAAAAAAAACTACTGGGACTAATAAGTAGGTCTGTCAAGACCATGGAATTCAACTCAACACAAACAGTCTTTAAAAGTAGTAGTTGCAATAGAATCAAAACTAAGCGATATTCAGGAATAAATTTCACCTGAAATTTGAAAGAACATTACATACAATTCCAAAAGCCTGCAGCAACTAAAGGAGGCAGAAATCAAAGGAGAAATAATATTTTTTCATGAGCTGGAGATTCAGTGTTAAGGTGTTACCTCTTTCCAAAATGTCTATGAATTCAAGAGAAGCCCCAAGATGCCCAGAAGGCTTTTGAAAAATAAAAATCAAGTTGATTCTAAAACACATATAGAAACAAAAAGTATATAGAATGGTCAAAACAATCTCAGAAAGTGAATAATTACTCGGGAAAGCCAACATCATTTGTCTTAATATTTATTGTAAGGATAATGATTATAAATGAAAGCAGTACAGCACCATGGAGAGCAGGAAGTGAGGAAAGATGCTCAGGTAATCCAGTGGATAATGGACAGGTGTCTCGATAAATGAGGCTGATAAACTTGTGTATCCACACATTAAAAGTTAAGGTTTGACCCAGGCCTTAAGCAAATGTTCAGATCAACTCAAAGTGATTTCTGTATCTAAACACCAAGCAGCAGTTGTAGAAATCACCGAATAGAAATGGCAAGAACTACATAAAGTCTTGTGTGGAAGATTTCCTACATGTGACTTTACCTATTACATAATCTATAATAGATGATTATGCCAGCAGCTAGTGGCTGTCAGGATGGGTGACCTCACAGCTGGTGTGCAGAGTGCTCACTGTGGGACACGGTCTCTGAGCACGGTTGAGAGTCTATCTTTACATTGTTATTGTCCCTCTTTCTTCAGGAGTATGACATTAAGTCACAAATAAAAACAGGGTAAGAGAAAGACCACACAAGAAAGAAAATTGTACATTTTAATATCTTTATATTTTAAAAAATATTTTTTTACTTTTATTCCTGTGTTTGAGTCTGTATGTACGTGCGTGTGTGCACAGGTGCCTATGGAGTCCAGAAAAGGGCATCATATACTCTGGAGCTGGAGCAACAAGTGAGAGCTGCCATGTGCTTGCTGGGAACTGAACCCAGGTCCTCTGGAAGAGCAGCCTGTGCTCTTAACTACTGAGCCATCTCTCTAGCCCTTATATTTTAATATCTTTTAACTGAACCCCAAACTTCTTTTTTTCTCTTGGCCCCAGAAATTGTATAGTTTACTTTGATGAAACTTTGAATTAAATTAATTTTGCAGTACAACAGACTATTTTAAAATCATGTTTCAAAGGGGTGCTGCCTACTAGAGACGTATATCAGCAAAAGAGGAAGAGATGCACCCATGCTACTCCTCTTGTTCAGCAAGTAGTCCTGGTTTGTCCTCTAGTAATCAATACAGTCTCTTTCTTCTGACCCCTAACTCCATACCTCATATGGTTGATGGAAGACCTAGTGAATGCAGTGGAGGCGTGGAGGTGTGGCAGCCCTTGGTCGAGAGCGTCTGTATTAGTTACTCTGAGCTTGGACCTGCAGCCTCTGGAGGACTGCTTGGTGATTGGCACCATGGCACACAGGCAAGACTGTGCAGTCCTGAGAATATCACTGCAGGCCCAGCACTGAGCCAGAGATGGGTTGCTGGGACCTGGTCTGCACAGATAAGGGAGGGATTCTGTGCTGCAAAAGGGATGGGGGTAGGGACTCCATTGCAAGCCCACAGTTGTGCACCTACTTTCTCTGGACTCCCTGTGTCCCTCTCCCTCACAGCTTGTCTGGGGTCATGTCCTTAACCCTCCATCTCTCAGAGCTCCTTCTAGGGAGAACTCAACTTAGTACACTTAGGCATCCACAGACCTGTGTTCCTAGGAGGTCACTGGAGTCAATGCAGGCTTGTGGATAAGGAAGGATGACCATATTTACTGAGCATTTGCTATGTGCCTGTGTCAGAAGTATCTACAGTGGTGTGTGTGTGTGTGTGTTTGTGTGTGTGTGTGTGTGTGTGTGTGTGTGTGTGTGTTCATGAGGGTATATGCACATGTATGCTTTGCAGGCAGAACTCAGAGGTGGATGTTAGGTGTCTCAGTTGTTTTCTAATTTGTTTTTTGAGACAGAGCTTTTCATTGAACCAACTCTGTTAGGCTGGCTGCCAGTGAGCTCTGGGCATCTTCCTGTCTCCTTGTCCCCGGCACTGTGTGGGTGCTGGAGATCTGAACTCAGATGTGACTGAGCCATCTCCCCAGCCCCTATGATGGCTTTTAGACAGATTGTTCTATTGTTGGTCTTTAGAATGAAGGATAGGGGGGGAGGTTTGGACACAAGGTATTAGTCAGCCAAGTGACATCACTGCTTCAGGACCTGGAGCTGAACTAACAGAGGATGGAAGCAATAGTCACAGAGGCTTAAAATCATGGCTCTTAAGGCAGCTTTTCACTAGAGAGACCAAGGTGGCCAAAGAAGAGAAGTCATTCCACAGTGTCTGTGCACTGTGTCCTAAGGCTGAAAGGTCTCCCGGGAGCTGGGGTTAGGCTCCAGTTGGTCACCTTGTAGTCTGGGGCCCTGAAGCTCAAGCCTAAGGAACAGTCTTGCACACTGTGCTGGCTAGATTTATGTCAACTTGACACCAACTATAGTCATTTGAGTGGAGGGAGCCTTGATTGAGAAAATTCCTCCAAAGATCAGCTCTAGGGAAGCCTGTAGAGCATTTTCTTAACTAGGGATTGGTGAGGGAGGATCCAGTCCATTCTGGGTGATGTCATCCCTGGGCTGTTGGTCCTGGGTTCTATAACAAAGCAGGATGAGCAAGCCATGAGGAGCAAGCAGTAAGCAGAGACCCACCCCTACCCCCATGGCCTCTGCACCTGCTCCTGCCTCCAGGTTCCAGCCCTGCCTGAGTACCTATCTTGGCTTCCTTAAGTAATGGACTACAATATGGAAGTGTAATCCAAATGAACCCTTTTCCCTAACTTGCTTTGGTCATATTGTTTTGTCACAGCAGTTGTAACCCTAACTAACACAAAACTTGGGACCAGGATTGTGGGGTATTGCTATGACAGATCTAACCATGTATTTTTGGGAGGATTGTGGAAGGACTTTGGAACTTTGGACTAGAAAAGCCATTGAGCATTCAAACCTTGGTGAGATGTTCTATGGGGGTGTGGAAGATAAGAATGTTGAGAGAAATTCAGAGGATGAAGGCCTTGTTTGTGAAGTTCCAGAGGGAAGTTTGAGAGTCATTTAGACTATCAAGGCCATTGCATAGTTTGAATTAAGAAACTGTGGTTCTGGACAGTTGGGCCTGAAGAGTTAACTGTGTTTAACAAGATACCAGAACCATTGAAGAGAAATCATTTCATTACTGGGACAATCAAGGCTGGTTAGCTAGAGCTGAGAAATTAGCAGTGATTGAGAAGATATCATTGAGGTGAAATCTCCTGGGAAGTGTTTCCTCAGAGTCAGCACACAGAAGCTGTGTTCCAGAGGTGGCCAAGGTTGTACCTCATGCTAGCAGCCAAACTTGGAGTCACCCAGATGGTCCTGCTTTTGAAGGCATGAAGGGGTCATGGAGTGTAACTGAGGCTTGGCACTGTCAAAAGCCAGGGGAGTCTGTTGGTGAAGGTTCAGCGTCAGTAGCAGTTGAAAGCCCAGAATTAAAGGGGTCACACAGAGAAGTTGAGTTGTGGCACCATGAAGAGAGCCCAGGAGAGGCCAATGGTGAAAGTACAGCCCAGCTGCAACAGAAGACCCCAGCAGTTCAGAGTTGCTGGTATTGTGGGATGACTGCCAGAAGACAAGCTGTGTGTACTGCAGCAGGTGGAACTAGAGACTTGACCCAAAACATTTGGGGGAGCACAGAAGATCGTGAATGAATCCCAGACATTGGGCATTGAGTTTTCACACAGTTGAGTTTGGCTTGGCTTTGCTTTGACTGTGACTGTGCCCTGGTTCTTCCCTCTTGAAATAAGAAAGTATCTAATTTATTTTTGATTTTATAGGATCCAGAGTTGAAAGACTTAAAACTTTTAAAAAGGAGATTTTTTTTTTTTATTTTACAGAGACTTTGGATTTTAAATGAGTAAACTTTTAAAGTGTTTGAATTTGTAAGGCTGTGGGACATTTTTTTGTCTGTAAAATGTTTTATATTATGTTTTTGTTAATAGAGATGAACAAGAAAGGAAATGTTATGGCTTAACAATGATGTGTTTGCGTGTGTCAGGTTGACAAGGGGTCAGTTGTGCTGGCTAGATTTGTGTTAACTTGACACAAACTATAGTCATCTGAGAGGAAGAAACCCCAGTTGAGAAAATGCCTCCATAAGATTGGGCTGTGGGCAAGCCTGTGGAGCTTTTCTTAATTGTTTATTGGTTGGGGAGGGCCCAGCCCGTTGTGGGTGGTGCCATCCCTGGGGGTGGTCCTGGGTTCTATAAGAAAGCAGGCGGAGCAAGCCATGATGAACAGTCCAGTAAGCAGCACTCCTCCATGGCCTCTGCATCAGCTCCTGCCTCCAGGAACCTGCCCTGCTTGAGTTCCTGTCCTGATTTTGTTCAGTGATGGATAGTGATGTGGAAGTGTGAGCCCAATAAACCCTTTCCCCCAGCTTGCTTTGGTCATGGTGTTCCAGCACAGCAACATCGACCCTAGATAAGACACACAGGCTGTGAAGATGCTGTTTGTGTCTCCTTGGTAGCACTTTCTCTTTCCTGGCTGACATGGAATCAGGTTCCTTGACTTGATTGCTGGTAAACATCTCCATGTGTGCTGTGTGAGGTATACTATGTGAAGCTGAGTGTCCTGGAGGTCTGAGGAAGTTGTCCGATTCCAAAGGACAGCAAAACATGGAACTCACTTACCAGGCTCTCAGGAGCCCCAGGCTCTCAGGAGCCCCAGCCTCCCTCCTCGTCCACCCCCTTTCTCTTTCTTCCTCACCACCAACCTCCCTTCTGTTTGCTGCTCTCTCTGATGCCCACATTCCCATTCATTTCTGAGTCATATCCATTCACTTTTCTTCACAGCCCCTCCCCTGGAAATGAGACCTCAGCTCTCCCTGGACTCAAGGCATTTGCTTACACAAGTGCTCCTCTCCCCTGGCCACAATGATGCTTGTGAGAACAAGCTTTTGGGTGCCCCCCATTGTGCCCCATGGACCTCTTGTGGCAGGCATGGGCTTGATATGCTACCCAGAGCTTCAGGTCACGTCACACTCAGAGCAGGTGCAGGATCTCAGAAGTCTTCGAGTTGGAAGAATACCTGTGGTTGAAATAGGAATGAAGAAATTCTCCAAGTTGAGAAAAAAAATTGAACAAATATGAATGTTAAAAAAAGAGAATAGTAGGTCACAAGATAAAATGTTGAGGTGGAAAGGAGACCAGTGAGGAGGTCCAGGGGTGATAGGGGTGGGAGAGGGATAAAGGAGCGTGGGGCAGAGAAAAAAGAGAATGCGCTGGTATGTTTGTATTGTCGAAGGAAAAACAGTAAAATAAAATGACTGAGAGGCAGCAGTGTTGTCCATGAAGACGGTATGTCACTGACAGCCTCCCTCAGCAGTCCCCTTTTAGAGACAGTCCCCTCAGCACGCTGGACACTCCATTGGGGACATCCCTCTCTTCCCTGGGGTATTATCCTCTCTACAAATTATTTTCATGTCCAGTTTTCTTGGCCCCTATTTGTCCACTGAGGGACATCCTTTGAGGAAACTGATGGAACGATGGGGTATTTCATTGTCTATCTAGAAAATTTTGGACGCAGCATGAACACCTTGAAGATACACTTTCCACGGTGCCTGATTTAAAATTGGGGGAATAAAGTTGGTACAGAGAAATAATTTGAGCAAGGTTCATCATTATCTCATTAACCTTGGCACAGAGACTGGTTCCATCCCCAACTGTTGGGCAAGTGGTTCACCTAGCCTGCTCAGGAGACACAAAGCTGCCTCAGTGGCTACCTCGAAAACCCTAGGCAAGTTAGGTACCTGCTTGGTACAGGTGGAGCGAGTCTTTCTTCTGCCTTACAAGTAATGTTGGAAGGGACAAGATTTGAACCCAGGCAGTTGGGCATGCTGGGTAGGCACTGAGCACCCCATGAGCACTAAATGTGGCAAATATGCAGAGAAGACCCTTGGGACTCTTTTTGGAATATTCCCATTATTGGGAGTATTTGGAAAGTTCCCAGAACAATGATGGTTTTCCACACAGGTTTTAAACATCTTTGAAGAATTTGTGATTTATGTCAAAGGAATTATTTTCCTTGTTTTATTGTTTTCAAGGATCTCTCTCCCTCTCCCTCTCCCTCCCTTCTTCCTCCCTCTCCCCCACCTCCCTCTCGTGTGTGTGTGTGTGTGTGTGTGTGTGTGTGTGTGTGTGTGTGTGTGTGTG
>CABHPP010140019.1:0-40145 GCA_902168425.1 Peromyscus attwateri | reverse complement strand
TGACCTGCTAAACTAATTTGTTCTCTTAAGCTAAGTCAGAAGTCGTGTAAGTGGAAAACCATTACACTGAACCAAAGCTGCTCTCATTTAGCATCATTCAGGATCTCTGTTCTAGAACATCTTATTTTAAAACAGCAAGAGAAAGAGGAAAAATAGAAAAAGAGAAAGAAACTTTCTGTGAACCTCAACTAGTTCAGGGATTGAGAATCTCCTGGTGACAGACCACATCCCTACCATCAGCCAAATTGACATCTGCAGAAAACCCCTGAATGAATTCCTAAAGTGCCTTTGGTTGCAGAAGTGCTGAGATCCCTAGAAAACATCCTTTCATACAAAGGATGGTCCCGCTATTCCGTTAGTATCTGACATCATAACAGCTCTGTGGGATTTTGAGCTTATCTTTGTCCTTTCCTTTAGACTTTGCAAGCATGGCTTTAGATGATCCCCTGAAAGTCACGTAATGAAACTTAGAACAAATGTCCCTGGAGCAACAATGTTGGAAATGAGTTTTACACTTATTTTACATTTCAAGCCCGGCTTTCAACAGCATAGTTAAGCCATGAAATTGAGAACAAACTGCAGTTTCAAATGCACCTGTTTCAGGACAGTGTGTTTTCAGGAGAGGTGATTTTTGGTTTTGATTCAAACTGCCAGAAATGAGTCTCATTCAGGAACAGAAAACAGAACCCCCGCAGGATTATTTGGGGGAAGATGTTTAAAAGGAAACAAAGAATAAATTTTGATGTCAAAAACAATTCTGGAATTAAATCAAAAGTATGTGTACACTCACACATACTTGAATCTTCAACTATGTTCTGGTCTTCCAGGACTTGGGAAGGAAGAGTTTGATCTAGGATATCCTCATGTGGACTTAAACCTGACTTACTACTGGCCACAGAAGGAGAATACTGTTTGGATTGACTGATGGCAAATTGTAGTTGGAAGAATATTCAGATGCCTGAGAAAAGATAGCAGACTTGATATTTGCTGTGTTTTATAGTTCATAAACATGGCCAAATACATTGTCTTCATGCTCACTGTTAACTATGAGCAATTAGTCTAGTAGGTACAACTTTTTTCCAAATACTAATAAGCAAAAACTTAGACTCAGAGATAAAGTTTGGTTCAGTTGAAGCCCAAGTCTAGGATCTTGGTCTGACACATGCCTACAGGATCCTCTCTGCCTGCCATTCCACAAGATAGTCCTTTGTTCACATATCCCTCAAGTTACATCTCAGGATCTTTTCCAGAATTAGTGGGGAATGCCCACTAATGCTTGTTCTATTATGTTGACATACATATGGCCTTTAGTCTATGGACAGACTGATAGCTGCTGAAAATTAAGATTTCTGATGGCATGGGGCTGGTAAGATGGCTCAAGAGTGATGAGTGCTTGCTGCTCTTCCAGAAGGCCCAAGTTCAGTTTCAGTACCCACGTCATGTGGCTCACAGCTGCCTGCAAGTTCATTTCTGAGGATCTGACACCCCATTCCAGCCTCCTCAGTCACCCCAACATATGTATCACACACATACACACACACACACACACATACACACACACACACACACACCACACACGCACTTATGCGCACACACACACGGTTTCATTCTGTATATTGTTTCGTTGTAGCCTGATTTTCAAAAACCAAACAATGAATATATATATATATATATATATATTTGTGTCACCAATAGTTTTTCAAAACTAAATGTTAAAATGGGTATATTATATAAAAGTAAAAATCATGCCATACTTTAGCCAACTCCTAGTCATTCATTTTTCCTACTACCTGATACTTCATTTGAGGTTTATCTTTAGAGAAAATGGTAACCGCTTCTTGGTGTCTTTTTAAAACTAATTAAATTTGTTTCTTGGCAGTTTCATACATGCTTGTAATACATTCTGATTACTCCCACCCCATGTCTCTCCTTCCCCCCCCAACCTGTCTACCCTTCCTCTCTACTGTACAAATCCTTTCTCCACATTCAAAGTTTTGTTTTGTTTCATGAGCCACTCCACCCCACCCCAGAGTCCAACCAGGGCTGTCTGGGTGACCCTGGGTTTAGAACTGTCCTCAGGAACCCAGCGTACTCACTGGTATAGATACAACTGTAGAACTGACTTCCTTTCCCCTAGACCCCATCATTAGCTAGCAGTTCAGCTGAGAAGGGTAGGGCCCTGGGACCCTGTTCATTCATATTTGAGCATATCTTGTAAGTCAGAACATTGTCTGCCCTAGAAGGTCTAGTTTCCACCTTAATTTTTGTGTCTCCATGCTTCAGCAGAGTAACTGTAGATACTGCTAAGTGAATGAATTATAAATAGATCAATTATAAATATAAGTCTGATAGTGGGCAATAACTAAGGAATAGAGGAAGCATAAAGAACAATAATTTATTACCTCTACTTCAATGGCAACATATTAACACACTGGACCTTATTTTACTTATGAGCTGGTATTTCTTGAGTGATATGACTTAAATTCCAAGTGTTCCCATGATCCAAACTTAAAAAGAATTTTAGTATATATTTTGTTTATCATTGGCTGTGTTAACATCCCTCCAAGAAAAGCAAGCACAGAAGATCAAATATTTTGCCTATCATTTTTGTTAATCAGCTAGACTTATCTCATTGGTCTTAGGGAACACTGGTTGGCCAGATTGAAATATGACCTTAAAAGTTGTAATCAGCCAGGATAACCTAGTCTTTGCAGTTTCATGTACAACCATAAGTGTATATGTATATTTGTTAGTACTTTTAAATCTTTTATATTATATATACATACACACACATACACACATACATATATTTCAAAAATATGACAGGCTTCAAAATATATTTTTTGTTGAAGTTAGATTTAGCGGTGTCTCCCACCCAAAGATAGAGGGAGCTTCACCTTCTTAGTGTGGTTGACCCCCCAATAAGACATTAATACAAGGTAAGATACCCTTCAATATCAAGAAAATCTTTGCATCGGTCACAGTACTACAGATATTTAAAGAAGGACATGTGAAAGGGGTGTTTCGCCTTTTAAATGTACTATTCAGTTCATGGTGCTAAATTGAAATTACCTGCAGTGAGGTTTGTGGTCTATAATAGAATCTTTCGTTTATATTGATAGTGTTTTTAAATGGTAAACTCAGTGGACTTCAAGTAATACCATACTTGACAGTTGCTGTTTCTGCAGAAACCTCTCTTTCTCTTTCTGTGTGTGTCTCTCTGTGTCTGTCTGTCTGTCTCTCTCTCTCTCTCTCTGTCTCTGTCTCTCTGTCTCTCTCTGTCTCTCTCTCTGTCTCTCTCTCTCTCTCTCTCTCTCTCTCTCTCTCCTTTCCCCTCTCTCCCTCCCCCCCTCATTTCTCTCCCATCCCCCACACCTTGAAAGACACTATAAGCCACAAGTTCACTTGCTAGCTCTAAGTTCTTTTCAAGTTCAGACAAAATATATTTGTAAGTTAAGCAACTGGCTGTGTTGAAGCAGTGATAGCAAGTGACAGTTACGGGGCTGAAATGGAGTTGGCGGCTCTCACAAAAAACCACCACCAGCTGCTCCTGACTGGGGAGCCTGTGTCTAGCGAACTACCAGCGCCCTCTAGTGATGTTTGCCCAGCAAGAAGCACTCAGCTCTGGCTGAAAAGAGGCCAAACTGGAGCCTGCCGCTGGGACTCACAGCCAGGGAACTGACAAGCAGGCCTGAGGATACCTTAATTTCTTCTGCTCCTTATCTATCACAGGACAGTAGGCTGATTTCTCTACACAGTTTTGGAACTCTAATGGATAAGGCATTTCCCACAATGTTTCCACAGGGCCTGGGAGATTTTCACAAGGCCAGATGGACCTGAGAGGCCTAAGAGACATAATAGGCCGAATACTCTAAGGCCATGTAATTTGAAGTTAAAAAATGATTT
Source organism: Peromyscus attwateri (assembly GCA_902168425.1). NCBI lineage: Eukaryota > Metazoa > Chordata > Mammalia > Rodentia > Cricetidae > Peromyscus > Peromyscus attwateri. The sequence continues at coordinate 36,239 of CABHPP010140019.1, read as the reverse complement.
AACATCTTTGAAGGCTCTTTGTCTCATATTATTTTTCTAGGGTCTCCCCCGCTTCCTCTTCTTCTTCTTCTTCGTTTTTGGTTTTTTTTTTTTTTTTTTTTTTTTTTTTTTTTTTTTTTTTTTTTTTTTACCTTACAGGACCTTTTCATATCCACTGTGGCATCCAGTTTTGTGCTCCTATGGGACTCCTGTGTATTTGAACGTGTGTGTCTCCGTGTCTACATGTGTTTCTCATGCGTTTTATTTGGCTCTTTTTCTTCTGTTTGTTTGCTTTGTCCTGTTTCATTGTTGTTGTTGCTTTGTTGTCTTTTCTTATTATCTTCTTGTTTTCTAACAAGAGACAGAAATGGTGTGGATTTAGAGGAAAGGGAGGATCTTGGAGGAGCTGGGGGATGGGAAACCATAATCCAAATGTATTGTATAAAAAAAAAGTCTATTTTAAATAAGAGAAAAATAGAAAAAAGAAGTAGGAATACAGAGAAATTTTAAATGGACACGGTAGCAAGTCTTTCTCTGTCCCTCCAGCCTGCTCCCAAAGAACGACACAGACTTATTAATTCTGAAAGCTTGGCCTTAGCTTAGGCTTGTTTCTAACTAGCACTTACAACTTTAATTAATTTAATTTAAACCCATTTCTATTAATCTACATGCTTCCACATGGCCCGTAGCTATTATCTCTCCTCCTGCGTGTCCTGCTTGTTCTGCATCCAGCTGGCAACTCTGCCTTTCTTCTTTCCAGAGCGCTCTCTGTCCAGAAGTCCCACCAACACATCCTCCCTAGCTATTGGCTGTTTAGTTTCTTTTATTAAAGCAATCATGGTGACATATCTTTACATGGTGTAATCAAATATCTTGAAACAGGATATATAAAAAAATGAAAATTTTATTGTCACTGCTCTGCAAGTGACAATACATGCTATTCATATGTGAGTAATGGGATAGAAGGTGAGAATAATAACAGCAATAAAGTATTCTTTTTTACTTGTAATAAATAAATATTTAACTTTTGAATCATGTTATAAAAGATTAAGCCTTCTTTTGGTGAGCTAGCTTTAAGCTAATTCTTCACAGTCAAGTTATGTCTGTGTCCTTTTCCTTCTCACATCCACGTTAGCTACTGGGCTCACTGGATAACCAAGGAGCACAATTTGAAAGGAATTTAGGACTTTTAATATGAAAAATAATGATACACTTAGTTGTGCTACTTATTATCACAAAATCCCATTTTCAGTGGCTTACTTTTAATTAGTGAGGACGTTTGTTGCCAAGTATAACCTCCAATATGCATATAGCAACAGCGGTCTTCGGAACAATTCAGAAAGTATATACCTTGTTTCTGGATGTGCTGTAATACAAAGTGTGTGTGTGTGTGTGTGTGTGTGTGTGTGTGTGTGTTTGACAGGGGCTCATGTAGCCCAGGCTGACCTCAAACTTTCTGTTTAGCCAAGGATTACCCTGAGCTTCTGATCTTCCTGTTTCCACTTCCAGAGTACTAGGATCACAGCAACATAGGAATACAGGTGTGTGCTGTGAGGCCTGGTTTTCTATGGCACTAAAAGCTGGACCCAGGGCTTCATGCATGGTGGACAAGTCCTCTACTAATTGAAATAGATATCCACACCCAAATATGAAGGATTTTGATGAAACTCATCAAAATGGACTTTAGAGCCACTTTTAGATACCCATTAGCATTGCCAACTAAATACTATTAAAATATTTAGATCAAATTTATAAAAGATTTTTAAAAAAAACATGAAAACAGCAGTTAAGAATGGGCACCGCTCCTTCTGAGAACTTGAGAGTTCAAATCCTAGCATCCAGGTCAGATGGCTCACTGACACTTGTTCTAGGGGAACTCCAATACCCTCTTCCGGGCTCTACAGGCACCTGAATTTTTATGGACATACTCACACACATGCATATTTAAAAGTAATAAAATAACTCTTTTAAAAGGTTGTAAAAGAACATTTCTGTGTTATAACAAAGAAATGAATAATAGTCAAAATTTAATTTGAACTTGTACTACCTAAATTGTTGATAATTATTGTTTGTTATTAGTGATGTTTATAGCAGTTTATTTGGTAAAACATTCAAAATATGAATCTCAGGTTACTTTGATTGACAAAAGTAAAAAACATTTTATAGGAAATAGTTTTTCTAAGTGAAAGAAAGGTATATAATGTAACAAAAACAACACGGTAACAAGTGAACACTAATATAAGGAGTTTGTGTGTGTAAGTACAAAAACTAGTTTACATAGTCATCATTTTCTGTCTTCCCTCCATCATGCAAAAGTATTGACAGAAATAGTTTAGAGTTATGTATGGTATTATTTTATGTCTCATCTTAACATTAGTGGCCTAGCAAAAGAATTCTCAGATACATAATTATAGTTAAAGTCTGTCAAATTTTTAGTTTTTAAGTTATGTGTATGTTTGTATGTGTCTGTTAATGAAAGTGTCCATGGAGCCCAGAAGTATCAGATCTCCCTGTAACTGGAGTTACAGGAAGTTGTGAGCCACCAGACTGGGTACAAAGAACAGAACTCAGGTCCTCTGGAAGAGTACTACAGAATCTGAACTGCTAACCCATCTCCCAAACCCCAAAGTCAGCCATCTTTGATCTTTTCCTTATTATCAAGCATAAGAAAAACTATACTTTTTTAAATTTTGCTGTCATGAAGTCATATTAATTAAGGCAGTAAGTATAATAGTTTATTTAATGATTTATTAACTGACTGATGACCTTTTAACTGTATAGATTGGTGATGGAAGGGCTCCTGTGTATCCCTTGTCCTGGTCCTTCTGAATATTAGGACTGGCCTGCAGGGGGCATCTCTCAATAAGACCTCAACACAGGGGACCTGTAACCCCTAAAGCCCATAAAGAACTCTGAGTCACTGTCATCTGTGGTGGACAATAGCAGGACAAGGACTGGCAGGGCATGTCACCTTTACCGAATCATCAGTGTTCACCCTAAGAGTCAATGCAATATCTGGCTTAGTTAGATTTGCAAATCTTTGTAAACACTACCAAGGACTCTGTGCTAAAACCTGAGATGAAAAATCACTGCTACCTGTGATGAATCCCCCTAACACCATCACTGCTACCTGTGATGAATCCTGCCCTAACTCCATCACCACTAACTGTGATAAATCCCACTAACACCATCACTGCTACCTGTGAAGAATCCTGCCCTAATACCACCACTGCTGGAAAACAACCCACATTTCCATTTAAGAACATTTCTCTACCAACTCTGTTGATTACTTGAACCAAGACATGGCTCTCTTTACTAAAAGAATCCTCAGTGCAACAGCATCCAATACCAGATAACAAAGCACTGGGCTTGTGCTGTTAATGGTATCAAACTTCTGTTGTTCCATCTCAGAAGTACCCATTCAGCCTCAACCTGAGGTATAATCTATTTAAACAAAGAAGTAGTTGCCTTTAATCTGAGATTAAAATAGATCAGGAGGTGTAATGTTATGTAGTATTTCATTCTAATCAATTTGCAGGCAGAACTGTGAAGAGGAATTCTTCCAGATACAGCTGTTGATCTAGCAAGTTTTGTTACAACTTTTTTTTTTTTTTTTACAAGTGTGTTGGTTCCTCTCAAAGAAACATGTTGGGAATAGTATTAACAGGACAAGAGTTTATCATAAGATTCAAGTGGAGCCAGCTCTGCACACTTTAGAAGGTTGGTGACAGCATCAAGCTCTCTCTGACAGGAAAGCCTTGGAGCCAAGGAAGGGAAGCCAAGACAAGCCAGTCCTTATGCAACAGATTCAGGCACATGCTAAGACATGCCATCATACTTTCCTGGGATAATCCTGCACACACTCCTTTTTTATTCTTTTGAGATGACAGGAATTTCATAATTCTGTTTTTATTAAGTCATGTGTCCCTCCATCCTTTGTTTTTAAACTCTGCCACACTGGACAAAATGTCTGCTGTTGCTATTCACAGCAGTGTAACCAAGTGCAAACATACTTTTATTTGGCCTAAGAGTCATTATGATTCTTAGGTATGAAGATTAAATTATCTTCTTTAATTCCTATGTACTTTAGCCGTTATATGTTCACAGGTTGTCCCTTCCCATTCTTTCTATTCTTGTAGTCTAGGGCTGTTATTTTTCGCTGGTGATATATTTGCATTTGTATTCTTATAGTCTTATTTAATGCTTAATTTTAATATTTCAGGCTATACTAATCAGTAATACAACTTTATTGTATCATATCTTCCTCGTTTTTAAAACTTGTGTGTTTAAATTCTCTTTATTACTAAAAATTATGTCTATTAATAATTTTGCCTTGAATTTTATTTTATTTCACATATAAATATGTTTTTTTCATTTTTCTTATTAAATTTTTTGAATCCTTTGATTATCAATAATTTGGTTTTTGGCATGTCCCTCGATATAGGGAGAGCTTGCTTGACTCTCTGAATCCAGTCCGGTCTACTTTATAAGTTAGCCCATTCATGTAATCTTTATTCAGATTCGTTTTCACTGATTGTATTTCATAATTTCAATTTCTATTAGTCCATATTAATCATCTCATTCTTCACTGTGGATTTGTCTATTTGAATTGATTCATCTTTCCCTTCCCTTAATAGTTTGTAATTTATCTTGAGAACTGTAGCTATTTAAATCTACAGCATCTAGAGTCAACCAGCGCTCTTAATCATCTCACAATCAAGGAAATTTAGAATGTTCCACCTCCAGCCACCCTCTCCTCATGTGTTTGCTAATTTCATCTAGTTTTAGTCCTGTCTTGTCTTTATATTTCTCTACTAATTGGTTATTTATATTGCATACTCCAACCAGTCTTTGTTTGTCTTTACTTATATATCCCTAATAATTTCTTGTCATTCCTCCTTGTAACCCAGAATTCTTTAATGTGTCTTCTTGCAAAGAATAGTTTAGGAATTTGTTTACTGAATACATACAAGAAGTAAACTGAATTGCTCTGATCTGCAAGCAGTAGCTTTCCCTGGTTGTGAATTCTAGGCTCAGTTATTATTGGTGCACTCTGTAGACATCACTACATGGTGCTGTCTTTCCCTGTGTGGCTTTCTCTGGTTATGAATTCTAGGCTCAGTTACTGGTGGTGCACCCTGTAGACATCACTGCATGGTGCTGCCTTTCCCTGTGTGGCATCCATATGCAACTGACAGTTGAAGTTCAGCTCCTTTTTAAGGCAGATGATTTTTGCTCTCTATCTGCTTTTGAATCTTTGTTGTTGTAGCTTTGTAGTTCACAGGAATGCTTCTAGGTGTTCATCTCACTTTGATTACCTCTCTGGGACCTATTTTGGATTTCCTACATTTAAGGATTCCTGTTTTTTACATTTTCCAGCTGATACCTCTCAAACCCTGCCTTTTACCCCGTTTCTCTGCCATCTTCTTGGAGAGCTGTGCATACAAAGGTCAGAATTTTAGATGTGTTTTCTGTTTCTTTACCACCTTTTTGCTGCACTTGGTGTGATATGCATTCATCCCTACCCTGGTATGCCCATTCTGCCACACTGGAATCCAAGGGCTGTTTAAGTAGTAATCTGGATTTTTAAATTTAAAGGAATTAGACGTTCAATTTGGCTACTTTCCAAGTAATCTTGGTCAGTTCTGGTCGTCTTTTCTTACTTCACAGATTTTATTTGTTCTGTAATCGTGTCCTTTGTGTTTTGAACTGAAAACTGCACCATAGGTAATGGATGTGTCTGTAACTCCTTAGGCCTTGCCTTTCTGCCTCACACTCGTGAGCTTGTTTCCTCAAGGGTTCAGGCATTTCTTGGAATTGTGAGTTCATTTTCCTTTAAAGTCATCTGTGGGAAATTTTTGAAGCTTAAAGTGAGTTTTCTCACGAAGGTGGTATGATTGCCCTGCTTCTCATCTGGGAACATTCCTAACCCTGGACTCTTTCATATTATTTTTTTTTTAACAAAGGTGTGGTGACATCGGGTCCCAAATCAGTATGAGGCATACCGTATGGCTGATGTTTTTCTTCTTTTTCCTACTTTAGCACCAATCTGGAGACTACAGGATGCCTAGGCTTCAGAGTTCAGAACGTTTGGCCTGCTAAATAAGCAGTCAGATGGGCAGCACTTAGGCATTTGTATGAGTTGGTGGAATACCACGGTCTGGGTAATTTGTGAAGAACAGAAATTTGGGGCTGGAAAGATACCTCAGTGAAGAGCACTTGCGGCTCTAGCAGAGGACCTAGGTTTGATTCCCAGCACCTACATGGGGTAGCTCACAACTGTCTGTAACTCTAATGTCAGAGGTTCTGACACCTTCTAACTTTCATGGTCACCTGCATGTATATGGAGCATAAACAGACAAGTAGGGAAACACAAATAAATATAAATAAAAATTAATTACATAAAAAGAACAATTTATTTCTCATAGTTCTTCAAACTAGAAAGTCTATGATCAAGTTGTTGGCAAGTCCTGTGACTGGTGCTGTGCCACCCTCTTCTGAAGGGGCAGATCTTTGTGTCCTCACATGGCAAAGATAGCAAGAAAACATCAACAAACATCCCTGCCCCCATCAAGCCAGTTCCCAACCTAATTAACCTACAACATTTCTCCAGCACTGTTGCATTTGGAGTTAAATCTCAACATGAGTTTTAGAGAACATATGATCATTTAAATCTGAGTATTCCCTTCACCCCTCCCTATGTATGTCCTCACATGCAGAGTACACACATTCCATCTCAATAGCCCCTAAAGCCTTGCTCATTCCAGAAACCAAATTCAAATCTAAATCCAACACCTCAATTAAATAACATCTGGATCCCTTAAAGTGCTTATCTAGGCCCCAGGTAGACATTTTTCTAATTACCGCTTCATTTACATATGCTTTTTCTTTTTACTATATATAGGAATAATGAAAGCATGCTCACATTCTTCTCTTTGATCATTGGGCATAGCCAAGATCTTGTCACATTGATCTGATCCCACAACTCCCTTTCTTCACTTTATGACACACAGCCCAAACTACTATATATCTTGCAACTATGATTTTCTGTCATGAGTATTTAATATTTTATTTTCTATTTTGTCAAAATCTTCCATTTTTAATATCTGCCTGAGCAAAGCTTTCTAAGTATCTCTTTTCTTCCCCTACCTCCCGTGTGCATTCACATTCTCGTGTGTGTGTGTGTGTGTGTGTGTGTGTGTGTGTGTGTGTGTGTATGTGTGGTGTTGTGTGTATGGTCTCCCAGCACATGTGAAAGCCAGAGATCAAAGTTGTGTGTCCTCCTTCATCTCTCTCCATCTCTCCACATACTTTTTTTGAGATAGGGCCTTTCATTAAACTGAGGATCCACCATTTTGGCTAGCCTGGAGGACAATGCATCCTCATGACCCATCACCCCCTTCCACCCCTACTGGGATTCAGATGCATGTTGCCATGCTTGACTTTCACATGGGTTCTAGTGATCAGGACTCAAGGTCCCATGCTTATGTAGCAATCACTTTACCCAAAGAGCATCTCCCAGCCTATTTCCCTATATTTCTAAGTATTTAAAATATATCCTATTCTTATTCATTTGACCTTAATTGCTATAGGATACAAAATTTGATCCTTAAGCATGTAAGAAGTAAACCTAAATTAATAGTTAGTAGTCTCTGAAGCAAGGTAAGCCTATAGTTACTGTAGCATTTTCATAGCAAGAAAGCTTTTTGTGATTTTTTTTCTTTGATGCCTCAAATGGTGAGTATGGCCTAATGAAAATCTAGAAAGTGAAGCATTGAATTCTTCTAGACATGGCTGAAAAGCAAAAGATACCCCATGGCTCAGATTGTGAATACAGCTCAGATATCAGATTGTGAACCCATAAATATCAAGTGAAATCTCATTTGTGGAGATAAAATTCACTCCTAACATTGCCGTGTGTATGAGTGTGTGTGTGCGCGCACTCACGCGCGCGCGCGCCTTTTCCTAACAACATCCCTATGATGAAATAAATTATCAACAGTTTTTTCAATTCACTGTAAGACGTATACTGTCACTCAGTCGAATTACTTGGCTAATGTCACAGCCTAAGCTGTACAATTATTAGCACAATTTGAATCATTTCTTGAATTTGAAAGTGATATGATCACATTTCTCTGAAGTACTGAACTATGACTGATTTGGATAATCCCCAATTACTCTACCGAATTTCTATAAATTAGCCTGACAGTAGTATTATTTCATTCAGAAGCACTTTAACAATGCTGAAGATATGGGCTGGAGAGATGGCTCAGCCTTTAAAGGCTAGGCTCATAACCAAAAATAATGCTGAAGAAAATTAATGTGGAATAAAAAAGATTAATTTTGCTCTAGGACAGTTAAAATTAAATATAATTATTTATGGAATAATTATTGTGCTATGTAGTTCAATTAAAAATCTCTAGATACCTATCTTTCTTTATTCTTGCCTGAGGTATGTATTAAGATAACAAAAGCCTTTATGAATTGAGGGAACATATTTCACTTCTGTTTGCTGGTTAGTCTTCTGTCTTTATCTTTTTATTTCCAAAATTATTTCTTACTCCAGATAGATGGGTGCTAGTCTTCTAGTAAAACTTATGTTTTAGGGTCAAGACTTTTGACTGGTAAGCATACCACCTTTTCTCCTTTAGTTGTGCCTATTTTTCAAGAGAGGTGGGGAAAGGCCAAGTGGTAGCAGATAAGGAAAGTGTAATTTTTGAGGCAACCTAAATTGACTGTGTTTTTGAGTTGGAAAGTGTACTTATGACCCTTTATCCTATCGCACCTCTCTACTGTTCCCCCCCTCCCTTCTTCAGGCTGTCATGTTCTTTTGGTCACCCAGGTTTGAGACGACCTTTACTTCTGTGCTCACCCACTCGTGCTGACATCAATTCTTGCACATTCTGCTTCTTCTGTAACTCCACCTTCTCAACCAAATGAGGATCTTTTCATCTTTCCCGAATGGTTGCTATTTTAGTTTAGTCCACCTTCTCATTTTTAGAACATTGCTCTTCTTTCCAGTTACAGATTGAATTCCTAACCTAAAACTTAACATGCTCCAAAATCTGAGTGCCAGCATGAAGCTACATGTGGAGAATTCCACATCTGACCTCATATGATATGTCATACTAAAACACCAAGTGTACTGAAAATATTGTGTAAAATTAACTTGAAGTTATAGATACTTAGGAAACAGAAATAAATTTCATACTTACATTTGAGTTTCATTATTAAGATATGTGTGCACACACATGTTTGTGTACGTGTGTGTGTGTGTGTGTGTGTGTGTGTGTGTGTGTGTGTAAATATTACACCTCTTTTTTCTCCCAAGCCTCAAATTTGAAACACTTCTGTTTTTGAGCATTTTAAATAAGTGATAGTCAATGTGACATGAATTTTCAAGGTCGTGGTCTTTTCACTCTCTACTCACAAGTCTTCACCTGCTGACTTCAACCTTAGCACAGTGCTGAGGGCTCTCCCCTTATAGGATGAACTTGTTTTCTGACTCATCTCTTTTTGCTCCTTGGCCAGAGGGCTGATTTACTCCTAGGATGGATAGCCTGCTCGACAATCATTTAAAACCTACATTTGTTTAACTTCATGCATGATTCTTCATAGATTCAATACCCTTTCTTCAACCTACTTTCTTATTGGAAGAATCTAAAGATTTTAAAGCAGTGATGAGACTACTACATGAAGATTCTATAGTACAGGACCATCCAGAGTGTTCACTGTATATCGCAAATGATTTAAAGGGGGATAGAGATTATTTATTTAACTACAAATACTATTTACCCCAGGAATTGTAGTATAAGTTATTTCTAAGTCAAAATCTCATGTAGTTCTAGGCCAACTCCATGCAAGATGACTACCCATCCTCCTGAAGGGTAGCAAATATGGCCATATATTGAATCCTTGTGTTATTTTCATGAAGGCTATTCTACCTAACACCATGGATTCCCATAGAACCTTACATGGCATGAAATATAACAGATTATGTCATAATCATTTCAGGACAAGGAAGGGACAGGCATGGTTGGTAGCTCCTTGCAGTCTTATCTTCTTTTATTTTTAATCACAAATTCTGGCCTGTATAAGGTGTTCAAAGCAGGTTTATTAAGTAAACCATTAAAGGAATAATAAGCCAGTTGTTTGGAACTGAAAATGTGTTTTTCCATTTTACTGAAAAGTATCATGGAGAGAATTAGTGCCTTAGTCTACCTTATAAATGGCTCTTTAAACAGTAAAATACTAAAATGGAAGTCCAAGAGCCATTTTCCATGTAAATACTAAAGAATATATAATAATAATTATGTAAACATTTTTCAAAATTCCACTAGAAGATATCAAAACCTTCTCCCTTAGAGACAGAATGTTGACTTCATAACTTCTTGTATTTGGCAATGGCTGCAGTGAGGACTCAAACTCTGGAAAGGCTGTTGTGTTGGCCAGGTTTCTACGCTGAGACAGTATCTGAGGAAAGTACCTAACAAGCAAGAAAGCAGTTTTGTCTCATGGTTTCAAAGTTTTCAGTCTGTTACTGAGGGGCCCTATTGATTGCTGCTGTTTGTTGTTTGTTTGTTTGTTTGTTTTCCATTCCAAAATCTTTATTGGTGAATATGTTTTAGAAAAGATGATCCATCCACTCGATGGAATGAAGCTGTGTCTATGGATCCACCAGTGTGATGGCTCCTCCTCCTCCTCCTCCTCCTCCTCCTCCTCCTCCTCCTCCTCCTCTTCCTCTTCCTCTTCTCCTCCTCTTAGGAAATTTTCTATTCATTTTACATAGCAACCACAGATTCCCCCTCTCCTCCCTCCTCCTGCCCCCCAGCCTTCCCCTCTAACCCACTCCCCATTTCCACCTCCTCCAAGGCAAGGTCTCCCAAAGGGAGTCAGCAGAGCCTGGTACATTCAGTTGAGGCAGATCCAAACCATCCTCCCTGCACCAAGGCTGCGCAAGGTGTCTCACCATAGGCACTGGGCTCCAAAAAGCCAGCTCATACACCAAGGATGGATCCTGATCCTACTGCCCCCCGGGGGGGGGGGAGGGGGAGGGCTAAACAGCTCAAGCTAAACAACTGTCTCGCATATCCAGAGGACCTAGTCCAATACCATGGGGGCTCCACAGCTATTGGTCCACAGTTCATGCATTTCCACTAGTTTGGCTGGCCATCTCTGTACATTTTCCCATCATGATCTTGATGTCCTTTGCTCATAGAATCCCTCTTCTCTCTCATTGAGTGGACTCCTGGAGCTCGGCCTGGTGCCAGGCCGTGGATCTCTGCATCTGCTTCTATCAGTCACTGGATGAGGGCTCTATGGTGACAGTTGGGGTATTCACCCATCTGATCACAGGAGTAGGACAGTCTAGGCACCCCCTCAACTATTGCAAGTAGTCTAAGGTGGGGTCATCCTGGGAACTTCCCTAGTACTCTATTTCTCCCTATTCCCATGATGTCTTCATTTATCATGGTATCTCTTTCCTTGCTCTCCCACTCTGTGTCTGTTCCAACTCAACCCTCCTGTTCCCCTATGTTCTCATCCCCCATCCCCTGCCCTCCATTACCATCCTTACCCCCAGTTTGCTCATGTAGATCTCATTTATTTCTCCTTCGCTGGACAATCCGTGCAGCCCTCCTAGGGTCCTCCCTGCTAGCTAGCCTCCCTGGAGCTGTGGATTGCAGTCTGGTTATCCTTTGCTTTACATCTAGTATCCACTTATGAGTGAGTACATACCATGTTTGTTCTTCTGAGTCTGGGTTACCTCACTCAGGATGATATTTTCTAGTTCCATCAATTTGCCTGCAAATCTTATATCATTGGTTTTTTTACTGCTGAGTAGTACTCCATTGTGTATATGTACCACATTTTATTTATCCATTCTTCAGTTGAGGGGCATCTAGGTTGTTTCCAGGTTCTGGCTATTATGAACAATGCTGCTATGAACGTAGTTGAGCATGTGTCCTTGTGGTATGATTGAGCATACCTGGGGAATATGCTCGAGTGGTATAGCTGGGTCTTGAGGAAGATTGATTCCCGATGTTCTGAGAAACTGGCATATTGATTTCCAAAGTGGCTGTACAAGTTTGCACTCCCTCCAGCAGTGGAGGAGTGTTCCCCTTGCTCCGCATCCTCTCCAGCATAAACTGTCATCAGTGATTTCGATCATAGCCATTCTGACAGGTGTAAGATGGTATCTCAGAGTTGTTTTGATTTGCATTTCCCTGATGACTAAGGATGTTGAGCAATTCCTTAATTATCTCTTGGCTATTTGAGATTCTTCTGTTGAGAATTCTCTGTTTCGTTTTGTAGCCCCCCTTTTTTTTAATTGGATTGTTCGCTATTTTGATGTCTAGTTTCTTGAATTCTTTATATATTTTAGAGATCAACCCTCTGTCAGATGTGGAGTTGGTGAAGATCTTTTCCCATTCTGTAGGCTGTTGTTTTGTCTTATTGACCTTGTCCTTTGCCCTACAAAAGCTTCTCAGTTTTAGGGGGTCCCATTTATTAATTGTTGCTCTCAGTGTCTGTGCTACTGATGTTATATTTAGGAAGTAGTCTCCTGTGCCAAAGCATTCAAGACTACTTCCTACTTTCTCTTCTATCAGGTTCAGTGTAACTGGATTTATATTGAGGTCTTTGATCCACTTGGACTTAAATTTTGTGCATGGTGACAGATATGGATCTCTTTGCAGCCTTCTACACGTTGATATCCAGTTATGTCAGCACCATTTATTGAAGATGCTTTTCATTCCATTGTACAATTTTGGCATCTTTGTCAAAAATCAGGTATTTATAGGTGTGCTGATTAATGTCAGGGTCTTCAGTTCGATTCTATTGGTCCACATGTCAGCTTTTATGCTAGTACCAAGCTGTTTTTTATTACTATAACTCTATGGTAGAGCTTGAGGTCAGGGATTGTGATGCCTCCAGAGGTGGTTTTGTTGTACAGGATTCTTTTAGCTATCCTGGGTTCTTTGTTTTTCCATATGAATTTGAGTATTTTTCTTTCCAATCTGTGAAGAATTGTGTTGGGATTTTGATGGGGATTGCATTGATTATGCAGATAGCTTTTGGTAAGATTGCCCTTTTTACTATGTTAATCCTACCTATCCATGAGCATAGGAGATCTTTCCATTTCTAATATCTTCAATTTCTCTTCAGAGACTTAAAGTCCTTAACATACAGGTCTTTCACATGCTTAGTTAGAGTTACCTCAAGGTATTTTATATTATTTGTGGCTGTTGTAAAGGGTGACATTTCTCTAATTTCTTTCTCAGTTCATTTATCATTTGTACATAGAAGGGCTACTAGTTTTTTACAGTTAATCTTGTATCTTGCTACATTACTGAAGGAGTTTATAGCTGTAGGAGTTCCTTGGTAGAATTTTTGGTGTCACTTATACAAATAGTGAAAGTTTGACTTCTTCCTTTCCAATTTCTGTCGCTTAGATCGATCTCTCGATCTCTCTCTCTCTCTCTCTCTCTCTCTCTCTCTCTCTCTCTCTCTCTTGTCTTATTGCTCTAGCTAGAACTTCAAGTACTATATTGAATAAATATGGCTAGAATGGACAGTCTTGCCTTGTTCATGATTTTAGTGGAATCGCTTTGTTTCTCTCCATTTAATTTGATGTTGGCTGTCAGCTTGCTGTAAATTGCCTTTATTATGTTTAGGTGTGTTCCTTGTATTCCTGATTTCTCTAGGACCTTTATCATGAAGAGGTGTTGGATTTTTGTCAAACACTTTTTCAGCATCTAATGAGATGATCATGTGGGGTTTTTTTCTTTCAGTTTGTTTATATGGTGTAGTATATTGACAGATTTTTGTATGTTGAACCATCCTTGCATCCCTGGGATGAAGCCTACATGGTCATGGTGGATAATTTTTTAATGTGTTCTTAGATTCGGTTTGCCAATATTTTATTGAGTATTTTTGCATAAATGTTCATGAGGGAGATTAGTCTGTAATTCTCTTTCTTTGTTGCATCTTTGTGTGGTTTGGGTATCAGGGTAATTGTAGCCTCGTAAAAAAGAGTTTGATAATGTTCCTTCTGTTTCTACTGTGTGGAACAATTTGAAGAGTATTGAAATTAGCTCTTGTTTGAAAATCTGGTAGAATTCTGTGCTGAAACCATCTGGTCTGGGCTTCTTTTGCTTGGGAGACTTTTAATGACCATTTCTCTTTCCTTAGGGGTTATTGGTCTATTTAAATAGTTTATCTGGTCTTGATTTAACTTTGGTATAATGATACCTATCTAGAAAAATGTCCATTTCTTTCAGATTTTCCAATTTTGTGGAGTACAGGTTTTTGAAGTATGACCTGATGATTCTCTGTATTTCTTCATTGTCTGTTGTTATGTCTCCCTTTTCATTTCTGATTTTGTTAATTTGCATGCTCTCTCTCTGCCTTTTGGTTAACTTGGATAAGGGCTTGTCTATCTTGTTGATTTTCTCAAAGAACCAACTCTTTGTTTCATGGTGTCAGTCCTCAATTTGATTATTCCCTGGCGTCTATTCCTGCTGGGTGTGTTTGCTTCTTTTTGTTCTAGAGCTTTCAAGTCACTAGTGTGAGATTTTTTCATCTTCTTTATGTGGGCATTTAGTGCTATGAATTTTCCTCTTAGCACTACTTTCATAGTGTCCCATAAGTTTGGATATATTGTACTTTCATTTTCATTGAATTCTAGGAAGTCTTTAATTTCTTTCGTTATTTCTTCCTTGACCCATTGGCAATTCAGTTAAGCATTGTTCAGTTTTCATGAGATTGTAGGCTTTCTGTAATTTTTGTTGTTGTTAAAATCTAACTTTAAGCCATGGTGGTCCTATAAAATACAAGAGGTTATTCCGGTTTTTTTGTTTTGTTTTGTTTTTTTGTTTGTTTGTTTGTTTTTTTTGTATCTGTTGAGATTTGCTTTGTGACTGAGTATGTGGTCAATTTTAGAGAAGGTTCCATGGAGTGCTGAGAAGAAGATATATTCTTTTATGTTAGGGTGGAATGTTCTGTAGATATCTATTAAGTCCACTTGATTCATAATGTCTGTTAATTCCCTTATTTCTCTGTTAAGTTTCTGTCTGGCAGATCTATCCATTGTTGAGAGTGTGGTGTTGAAATCTCCCTCTACTAGTGTGTGGGGTTTGATGTGCAATTTAAGCTTTAGTAATATTTCTTTTACAAATGTGGGTGCCCTTATTTGGGGGGCATAAATGTTCAGAATTGAGACTTCATCTTCATAGATTTTCCATGTGATAAATATGTAATGTCCTTCCCAATCTCTTTTGATTGATTTTAGTTTGAAGTCTATTTTATTAGATATTAGGATAGCTACACTAGCTTGCTTCTTAAGTCCATTTGATTGGAAAGCCTTTTCCTAGCCTTTTACTCTGAAGTAGTATCTGTCTTTGAAGTTGAGGTGTGTTTCTTGTATGTAGCAGAAGGATGGATCCTGTTTTCATATACATTCTGTTATCCTGTATCTTTTTATAGGCAAATTGAGACCATTGAGATTAATGGATATTAATGACCAGTGGTTGTTAATTCCTGTTATTTTTTTGGTGGTAGTGTTGTGTGTTTCCCTTCTTTGGTATTTGTTGATGTGAGATTATCTATTGCCTGTATTTTCATGTGTGTATCTAACTTCTTTAGGTTGGATTTTTCCTTCTAGTGCTTTCTGTAGGGCTGGATTTGTGAACAGGTATTGTTTAAATCTGGTTTTATCATGGAATATTTTGTTTACTCCATCTATGGCGATTGAGTTTTCCTGGGTATAATAGTCTGGGTTGGCATCCATGTTCTCTTAGTGTTTGCATAATGTCTGTCCAGGACCTTCTGGCTTTCAGAGTCTCCATTGAGAAGTCAGATGTTATTCTTATGGGTCTGCCTTCATATGTTACTTGACCTTTTTCCTTTGCAGCTCTTAATATTTTTCCTTTATTCTGTATGTTTAGTGGTTTGATTATTATGTGGTGAGGGGACTTTTTTTTGTTGTTGTTGTTCCAGTCTATTTGATGTTCTGTAAGCTTCTTGTACCTTCATAGGCATTTCCTTCTTTAGGTTGGAAAAGTTTTCTTCTATGATTTTGTTGAATATATTTTCTGTGCCTTTGAGTTGGTATTCTTCTCCTTCTTCTATCCCTATTATTCTTAGGTTTGGTCTTTTCATGGTGTCCCAAATTTCCTGACATTTTGTGTTATGACTTTGTTAGCCTTTTTGTTTTCCTTGACTTCTGAATCTATTTCCTCTATTGTATCTTCAACGCCAGAAATTCTCTCTTCCATCTCTTGCATTGTTTGTTATGCTTGCATCTGTAGTTCCTGTTTGTTTACTCAGATTTTCCATTTCCAGCATGTGTCTTTTTTATTGCCTCTATTTCAGTTTTCAAATCTTGAACTGTGTCCTTCACCTGTTTAGTTGCTTCTTTTTGGCATTCTTTAAGGGATTTACTGATTTTTTTCTAATTTTTTGTTTGTTTTTTCCTCGATTTCTTTAAGGGAATTTTTTATTTCCTCTTTAAAGACCTCTATTCTTCTTAAAGTCATTTTTAAGGTCAATTTCTTGTGCTTCTTCTGCGTTGGGATGTTCAGGTCTTGCTGATGTAGAACCACTAGGTTCTGATGATGCCACATTGGTATTTATGTTGTTAACTGTATTTTTGCACTGGCATCTATCTATCTCTTCCTCCACTCAGTGTCTGTGTCTGAGGGATCCTCTCTTGGTCCAGCTGATACTCTTGGTCCATTGGGAGCTCTTGGTCTAATCCAGGCTCTTATCCAATTGGTTCTGATGGACTCTGTGTCTCAGGGAGCAGCTCTTAGTCCAATCGGTGCTAGGGGGCTCTGTCTCAGGGAGCAACTATACACAATCCATGCAGGGTGGGCTTTTGACTCCAGTGGTCACTGGTGGTGCAGGGGATAGTTGTCCTGATGAGGGGGCCGGGAAAGAGGCAGCTGACTGGTCCCTGGGCCTCCAGTGGCTGAGGGGAGGGGCATGGAATGTGCCCCTGGGGCCTAGAGACTAGAGATCCAGCCTACCCAGTCTAGAAATGGGGCCTCACCTGTTACCAATCAGTGCAGGGTGGGCTTATGTGATGGCTCTTCTTGATTGTCCACTTGACCACATCTGAAATGAACTACAATCCAGAAATGGAGGGCACACTTGTAATCTAGATCTTATGGCAGGAAGACAAAAATATCTTTGATCTGGTTCTTGAGACTGGAAGTTACAGGCTTTTGATCTGGACCTTGAGGTGGGATGACACATGCCTTTAATCCAGATCTTGCTAGCTTTGTGTGGGGTCTGGAAAAGGAAAAGATTCTTCAACAGGTCCAGGCTGCTGTGCAGGCTGTTCTATCACTTGGACCAGATGATCCAGCAGACCCAATAGTACTTGAGGTGTCAGTGGCAGGCAGGGATGCTGTTTGGTGCCTTTGGCAGGCCCCTATAGGTGAATTACATAAGAGACCTTTGGAATTTTGGAGCAAGGGTCTACCATCATCTGCAGACAACTGTTCCCTCTCTTTGAAAGACAGCTCTTGGCCTGCTATCGGTCTTAGTAGAAACTGAATGCTTGATAATGGGCCAAAAAGTTACCATGTGACCTGAACCTCCTATCATCAGCTGAATGTTATTGGACCCACCAAGTCATTAAGTGGGATGTGCACAGCAGCAATCTATTATCAAATGGAAGTGGTAGATAGGAGATTGGGCACAAGCAGATCCTGATGGCACAAGCAAGCTTCATGAAGAAGTTCCCCAAATGCCTATGGTTTCTCCTCCTGTTGCAATGTCTGTTGCTAAGCATCTACCTATAGCCTCATTGTGTGTTCCCTATGATAGGTTGACTGCGGAACAGAAGACTAGTGCCTGGTTTACTCATGATTCTGCACATTATGCAGGCACCACTCAGAAGTGGACAGCTGCTGCAATATAGTATGTTTTTGGAACAACCCTGAAAGATACTGATGAAGAGAAATCCTCACAGTGGGCAGAACTTCAGGCAGTACACATGGCATTACAGTTTGTTTGGAATGAGAACTGGCCAGTTGTATGATTGTTCACTGATTCATGGGCTATAGTCAAAGATTGGCTCGATGATCAGGGATTGGAAAGAGCATGATTGGAAAATTGATGAGAAAGATATCTGGGGAAGAAGAACGTGGATAGAGGGCATGGTACTCCACACAGTATTGCTTCTGACCAAGGATCTCATTTCTCAGGCAGAGAAGTGTGACAGTAGGACCATGATCATGGAATCCAGTGATCTTACCATGTTTCCCACCATCCTGAAGCAGCTGGCCTGATAGAAAGATGGAATGGCCGTTTGAAGACACAGTTACAGTGCCAATTGGGTGCCATCAACATGGAGAGCTAGGGAAGGTTTCTCCAGAAGGCAGTATGTGCTCTGAATCAGGTTCCAATACATATTAAGGTTTCTCCTATAGCCAGGATCCACAGGTACAGGAATCAAGGGGGCAAAATGGAACAATTCCACTCACTATCATCCCTAGTGACCCACTAGGAAAGATTTTGCTTCCTATTTTGCTACCCTAAGTTCTGCTGGCCAAGAAGTTTTGGTTCCAGAGAGGAGGGTGATCCTGCCAGGAGCCACAACAAACATCCCATTGAACTGGAAGGTTAGACTTCCCTCTGGTCATTTTGGGCTTCTAATGCCCTTAAACCAACAGGCTAAGAAAAAAATAACAGTGTTAGGAGGAGTGATAAATCCAGATATCATGGGGAAATTGGATTTCCTCTCCACAATGAAGATAAGAAAGATTATGTCTAGAGTGTGCAAGATCCTTTAGAGACTCTTTTGGTGGCTACCATGCCCTGTAATGTAAATAAAATACAATAGCCTAATCCAGGCAGGATGACAAAGGGCACAGACTCATCAGGAATGAAGGTATGGGTCACTCCTCCAGGAAAAGAGCCAAGACCAGCTGAAGTAATTGCAGAGGGTCAGGAAATACAGAATGGATAGTAGAGGAAGGTAGTTATAAATACCATCCAAGGTCACATGACCAGTTGCAGAAATGAGGATTATAATTGACATGAGTGCTTCTGTTGTATTTTGTTAAGAATGGATTTGTATAGATATTTGTGTTTTCTTTAACATCAGTTAAGAGAATGTCAATGATAATTATATATAAATTTTAGATACTAGAAGGATGTCCCCCAAGGGACATTGCCACCTATTCTAAATTTGTAATGCAATTGTGGTTGTATGAAGGATAGTTATATGATGTTAGGCATAATTATGACCTGGTTAAATATATAGATGTATTTGTGATTGTATGTGGCATAGTTATGTTTAGGTGTTATTATGACCTGGTTATTATTTTCATTTTTAAATTTATCATGATACAAGGAGGTATGATTGTGTGTCAAGTTGACAAGGGGTGGATTGTGATGGCTATTCTTGGTTGTCAGTTTGACTATATCCAGAATGAACTACAATCCAGAAATAGAGGGCACACTTGTTATCTGGATCTTGAGGCTGAAAGACACAGGCCTTAAACCAGATTTTTAGGAGGGATGACACACCTTTAATCTGGGCCATTCCTTCTGCTGGAAGCCTGTATAAGGACAATGGGAGAAAGATAAGTTCTTTGGTTCTTTGCCTGCTTGCCCTCACCTTGTCAGTGCATTCATTCCTTCACTGGCATTGGAGCCTACTTCTTTAAGATTCCAGCATAGATAGAAGACCAACTGAGATACCCAGCCTTGTGGGACTGAGCAACTACTAGAGTTTTGGATTTCCCATTCACAACTAACCAGTGGTGGATTTCAGCCTGAAGATCATTTCAATAAATTCATTCCATAAGTTCTGTGACTCTAGAGAACCCTAACCAAAACAATCAGTAATGCTGAAAAGGACCCTGTTTCATCTGCCTGGACTTATCTCAGTCATGGGCACAAGACTTTTAGTCAATCACTTCATCAGGCTTAAATCATAGACTGATCTCTTTCTCAGTGCTTTCCACTCATTCACTGCCATGAATGACATTCCTTCCAACTTAAATGCAGAAATCCCCTTGAACTGTGCCTGGTTTAGAATCAGCTGGATTGGTCTCTTCCAGCATCACTTGGCCTATCTTCAAAAACACTGAGCTCTCCCAGACCATGGTCACCACAGGCCCTGAGTTCATGTACTTCACCAGCCCCGGAAGAAAGGATGGTCTTTCAAGTCAATGTAGTTTTGGGTATTCTTCAGAAGCCTGAAAGAACTTCATGGCCAGCAGCCTTAACCCCTTCTGCTTGAAGTGCTTGATGGTCTTGCCCACCAGTTTGTGCTGCATGCTATCTGGCTTGATGGCAGTGAAGGTGCCCTCGAGGTTGGCCATGGTCCAAAAGCTGATGGATTGGCCAGTGCTGGTGGGGGCAAAGAACAGTCCTGTTGGTTTTTGACCTATGATCAGACAGTGTGTCATAGTTTGAGCATGGGATAGCAGATACAGCTTATCTCAGAGAAGCTGGAGGGTGCTGGCAGAAAGGAAAGGCTATTGTCCCCAGATGCCCTTCAAGGACACTCCCCCAATGAACCCCCTTCCACTAGGCCACAGCACTTAAAAGTGGTTCCATCCCTCCCATTGTCACTACAGCCTGACAACTAAGCTCTTACTATGTGGCCTTTGGGTGGTGCCTATCCAAGCTATAGCATCTGGGTAAGGCAACTGGTTATGGAAGAGCAGCAAAGGGAGGTATAGTTGGGTTTTGTTGATGATATTGTTGTCTTACTATTTTTTCTTTGGGGGCCCACCACCCAACTCCTAAATAAATACTCAGAGACTTATTCTTACTTATGAATGCCCAGACTTAGCTTGGCTTGTTTCTAGCCAGCTTTTCTAATTTCAATTAACCTGTTTCTTTTCTTCTATGTTTTGCCTCTGGGCTTTTTACCTTTCTTTACTCTATATGTCTTCCTTCTTTTCTTACTTCTGGCCCCTGGCATCCTCCTCTCCTTTTCCATTTCTCCCCTCTCTCTCTTCTCATTCTTCTCTTTATTCTCTCTGCCTGGCAGCCCCACCTGTCCCCCCCCCCACTAGCTATTGTATGTTCAGCTCTTTATTAGCCCAATCAGATGTTTTAGGCAAGCAAAGTAATACAGCTTCACAGAGTTAAACAAATGCAACACATCTTTGCATTAAACAAATGTTCCACAACATAAACAAATATAACACATCTTAAAATAATATTCCACAACAAAGAGGGACAGTCCCTTCTATTGATTTACAACCTCCTCCTGCATACATCCTAATCTCTGCCCAGAGCAAAGGCTACAATCTTCTGTCCTGCTTTTGTCTATTTATTCATATAAACAAATTCTACTCCTAAATTCTTATCTAGTACTTAACAATGAATGAAAATGTTACTGGAGTTTCAATTCCACAATGTGTTTGTTATCCTTATTTGTAGATGAAAATACTGAAATTCTGAACTTCCAACTTGTGACTATAATTTGCCCATGGTTACCCAGATCTTGTTCTGCGGCTTCACACATTTTCTATAGATGATATTTCATCATGTTTAATTCTGTTTTGCTCACTGGGTTCCCTTTCACCATCTCAGATTGTTCTAACTTTTCTTTTCACTTTCTTCTCATCCCCTTGACATACCTTTCATCTTACAGACTTCCATAGTAGTATCAACTAAGAATTTAACCAGGGGCATTGTAAGGAATCCCATTTATATAGATAGAGGGTGGAGAAGAAACACTTTACAGCCTATGTGGAGAAAAAAAAACATGATTACTTTCTATAAGCAGTCTGGTATCTGTAGGCAGGGGGCAGATTAGCCCATCCCTGTAGCAATGCCCTTCACTCTAGTTGGAGCAGTTGAGGACAGAGGGCAGGTTAGCACATCCCTGAAGCAATGCCCTTCACTCTAGTTGGAGCAGTTGAGGACAGGGGGCAGGTTAGCCTATTTCTGTAGCACTGCCTTTAACTCTAGTTGGAAGAGTTGAAAACAACTGCAGATTAAATGGTTATTATTTAAGGCTAAAGAAAAGCATCATAAGGGTGGAACACTGGCTTGTGTGAAGTAGTACTGAAGGATGAATTGGTGACATTTCTAGCATAGACCATAAGTTCATTAGGGTGCAATTATAGTTTAAAAAAAAACTAAAGAATGAGAAACTGAGAAATGACATTGGCTTTATGTTTGTTTTAAACATCTTCCCCACTCCATATGCCAGAAAAGAAGTCTGAAAGGAGATGCGTTTAGATCAACATAAGTAATGATTTTCATTTATTGTTAGTTATTATTATTATTATCATTATTATTCTCTCTCTCTCTCTCTTTCTCTCTCTCTCTCTCTCTCTCTCTCTCTCTCTCTCTCTCTCTGTGTGTGTGTGTGTGTGTGTGTGTGTGTGTGTGTGTAATGTATACTCAGGATGTACTCAGGATGGTAGATATGCCATGGCCCATGTATGGAAGGCAGAGGACAACTTTTGAGAGTTAGGTTTATCTTTCCAGTGTGGGTTTGGGGATCAAACTTGTGTCATCCGGCTCTGATGGGTGTCATCAGCTTTTCACCCACTGAGCCCCTCACTGGCCATCTCAGGAATAACTTTCTACAGAGGTTTGTTGTACAAAGAAAACTTGTATCTCATTGGAGATTTTGTGATCTGAACTCAGTGACTTTTGTCCATTATGCTATAGAAAGAACATGGGACATTTAAAAAAAAAAAAGATTAAAGAACTACAAAAGTCCCTTCCATCCTTAAGTTATAAATTGATCTGTATCTATTTCAAGCATTTTTTCCACTCTGTCAACAGCAATTTACACATTTCTTCAGAGAAACTCTACTAAGTGACGTAGGTATTTTCCCTCACTTTTAAGTGACTCGCTGTTTCCTAGGAAAAGCAAATAGGCAAAGAGGTCATTGCCCACAGGGAGACAGCAGCCAGAGGCACACACATGCTTTTCAGGTCTCTCCAGGCTCCTTCCTATCTGCTCACTGTCTCCAGAGCTACTGTCGCTTTCTATTCCAAACACCTGGGATCCTTTAACGGTACACTGGACATGGTTTCTGATTTCAGTGTGTTGCTTGATCGATACGGAGGCCAGAAGTTCCAGAAAGTTCTGCATTTGAGTCCAGAATGACAGTGGGAATCTGACTGAGAGAAAGGTGGGGGCCCCTGGCTAAAAGCCAGAGTAGTGTCATACCTGGGGATACCCTTCATGGCTGAAATGTAGACTCTCAACAAGAAAACAGCCAGCAGAGGCCGTGGCACACAGTGAGTGCTCAGTACGTTGTGGAACATATGAGTGAGGCTGGAGAGATGATGTATTATGAAATCTGCCTTCCTCAAACCTCGTTCAGAGTTATACGATGTACAGGGCCATGTACACATCAGACACTATCGGCAGATTGGAAAGACAACACAGTGTCTCAAGCATACACGCTCTACCTTTGCTTCCAAACAGTATGATGATGACAACACCTGGGATTCAATAGAGGGGGCGTCTGGATTCATGGTAGCTTTATGTCATGCACTTTCGGGCGTCTGATATTAATATCCCATGTATTCTCCAGCAAGTAGCTGAGAATACATTTTATAGCAAATGAGAGTTGAGGGGCTGCAAGTTGCTAATCTGGAATACCTATTTGTGCCTAACATTCCCTTCCCTTGGGGGCGTTTTCCTGTTTTCCAACCCAGACACCATTTATCAATTCTGCTTAAGCAACAATTTGCTTAATGTACCACTTCCTTTCCTAAGCCTCCTCCCTAGACTGAGAAGAGCTTTCTCATGCTGGACATCCCAGCACCTCAGACCAGCTCTCCTTCCATGGTGCAGTTTTTGCAAACCCCAGACATTTTCTTCCTGCTCCCTTGGGAGAACACCTTGGAAGCTGACCTTCTGTATGGACTTGCTCACTCCTCTTAGTATCCCTGGGAAACAAAACCTCTCAAGCGTGTCCTATTCCGGCCACTTCCATTTATTCCCATCCCTTCCTCCCTTTATTTTATTCCATTCAACAGTTCGTTCTGGCCATTCCACCCAAACTGGCATTGTTAAACTCGCCATTGATCTCTGAAATATGAAGCTAGTGGCCCACTTGGAAGCCTTTTTGTGCCTGCTTTCCAAAACAACCCTTTTTTTCATTTGCCTCCTACTTCTCTGGCTGTTCCTTCTTGGTTTCTGTTGCCTGTGTCTCCTCATACCCAGTGCTCAGAATCTGAATCATTTTTTTTAACTAAATTCATGTCTTTGGAGTTTTTGACAAGTTTGTCTTTTTCCTCAACGAATGTATATGTAGGAGTCAGCAAAGTGCTGGAGGCATAAAGTTCAATCAATATTTGTTTATTGATTGACTTAATAGATGGATTAATGGATCGGGTGGAATGGGTATCTGTAGTTAGGCCTCTATAACTTGACTCATTCATAGCCCTTCTATGTCTCTCTGAATCATTCTGACAAATGAAATGTCTGGGTCACCAAATCTGTCTGTCTTTCTCAATACACATGCCAGCAGTGGTATTATTACCCTAATGTTTTCTGGCATCTTTATTTAGAGAATTAGCATCCGGCTAGTTCTCAATTGACAAGTAGTAAGTAATAGAAAAGTCACTTCAGAGAAAAGCCTGCTTTCATGTTTCAGCATATTAATGAGTATTATAAATAGAATGCATCTCCTTCTCTTCTGGAGATTTTTAGAAGTATTCAGTTTAGATCAGAGCAAGCTTGTTCTCTATGCTAGGGCTTTGTCAGTGAATTAGAAACCCTTGCCTGTTCCCTCCCAGAGCTTTCAAAATTGTAAAACTGGTAGCAAAAATGAAATGGGAAATGAAAGAAAAATAGGCCTTGAAAACTTCTTTGGAAAGGATAAAGAAAGCAGCCATCAGTCTCCTAAGGTCGTTTAGCCAGTCTTGGGTTGTGATGCAGACAGAGAGAAGAACACACGCCCAGTCCCCTCTACAGAAATGCTGCCTCTTGGAGGCAGGTGAGAAAGGATCCTGTGGTGTTGGGGTAGAGAGAAAGCCAGGGTGATAGGTTGGGGTTTTAAGTTCTTCCTAATTATGAGTCAGCTTGGAGGTATTCTAAGAATAGGAATGACATGCTCTGATTCGTGTTTGAAATCCATCCCCTGAGAAATGCATGGGAGATGGTGGGGTGCAGAAGTAGGAGTTAGGATGCCTAGAAGGGAAAAACTGTGTGGGTGTTGGACATGGGTAGAGAGCACTTAGGAGAAGGAGGCATCAAGGCAGAGGGAGTGAAGTGAACACATGCATGAATGAGTTCACAGGTAAAGAGGCTGTAATGCAGGGCTGCATGTGGAGCATGAGCAGGAGAGAAAGGAAGGGATCGGGAACAGCACTTACACATATGGCAGAAACAACTGCGTGGGTAATGGGCTAGAGGTGCCATTTAGGAAGTTAAGGAAGTCTGAGAGAAAAATACATTGGCATGAAAAGTGGTGCATGAGGGAGCTTGGAGAGAATATGTTACATTGTGAGACCTGGGAGACATCCAGGCAGGCAGCAGCTGCTGAGAATAGAAGGAGTTGAAAAAGGAAACTGACATTTTTTTGAGCATCTGTTCTTATAGATACCGCTCAGATGTTCTTAATACACCGGTGAGCCCTGTTTCATAGATACAGACTCAGGGTGTTAGAACTGAATTAGTCTACATGCTAATAGTAGGAGCGCCCAGGTGAGACTTGAATCCGCTTTGCCTGGCTCTAGAATATATCGTTGGTTCTCCCTGAGACTAGAAATTGTTCTCATCTTGTTAACATTTCACTGAGCAAGGCATAGCTACATGGACATTTGGCTAACCATTTTTAGGAATAGTTAAAAATACTTGTGCATTATCCACTTAATTCAGCAGATCTAAAATACCTGTCTGAATGACCCCAAACCAATTTTTTTTCCCTGATTCTTACCGCTGCATCCCCAATATTCTATTAAATGTGTCAAATATAATCTGTGGTGGATTGAACAACATTTCCTGTGGTTTCTTAAAACAAGGATTTGATTATGGAATAATTTTATATTAATAGAAATATTACAAAATTAATATAGATAGCTCTATACCCCACACTTGGATTCTCCTGTGATTTACACACACACACACACACACACACACACACACACACACACACACACGTATATGGTTCATGTGTTATGACTAACGAATCATAATTGGTTTTTTACTATTAAAAAAGTCTAAACATTACTCAGATTTACTGAATTCTTAGGAAGGCTCTGTGAAGGATGTCCCTTTATCAAGTTACTTATCAGATTAAATGTCATCCACATGGCCTAGTAGCATTGTTAATCTTGATAATGTGGGCAGGAATTTTCCAAGGATAGCATAGAGTTGGTGATAGGACTTTCTAGTCTTCTGTGTTGTAAAGACACCACCTCTCCCTCCCTATGAAGCATATTTAAATGTATTTTATTTTCTCCATATGTTTTGAGAGCTGCCATGTATTATATATGTGAATATATGTATGCGTATTACCTCTAATAGTTATAAAGAGTGCCACATATTTGCAAATGTGAAAGAAGAATCTAGACACTCTCTCATAGTTACACCACTCTCAACTCCAGGCAGGGCGAAACCACACCCTATTTCAGGACTATTTGGTATTTGTGATCCTTTATTTCACCACAACTTTTGATCTCAGCAGAGGCCATGAAACCACAAAAAGTCCAGGCTGAAGGCTACTGCATGATTTTGCTGATGTCTCCGGAGATTTTTCTGTCTTTGGAAATATGCTTTGAGTGCTCTGTTCCTCCTTTTTTTTTTTTTTTTAGCATTTACTGACCATGACTACATTATTCAAAAGTATGTTCATGAGGCTTAGCCTACTTCTCCAGCTTACCACTCTTAGAATAGCCGCCCTGAGTCTTTCAGTTCTGCCTCTTCTGATTCTAATGGAAATGGCTTTTGCCACCTTCCACCCTATAATAATGGCTGCTATTCAAATTCAATTCTAAGTAGTCAGTCAACTCACCTGGGACCTGTGAGTGTCACCCTGATGACACTACCTACACATCAGATGCCAGATCTTGCTCAGGTGTGTGTGGGTGAGACAGCCACACTTCTCCCATCTGTACCGCTCACATCACAAACTTCTACCTCCAAGGAAGTACGTAGAAAACTGTGCCGCAGTGATGCAAAATATTTGCTTGCAGTTCCTTGCAAAGTTGAGGTAGGTTCTAACATTATTTGTACATTTCTCAGAGATGAGAAGTTGCAAGGCCACCTGTTGGTCTCAGTACCTTTCATGCAGCCATGTTTAGTTTTATTACACTAATTTATTTAGAAGCTTAGAAATCAAATTAAACTTTGGTATGTTTTCAGGAGACTATGAAGAAAAAACACACATTGTTCATATATATCCTTTTAGAAAGTGCAGAGGGCATTGCTATACAAGCAATCAATACTGTTGATATATCAGTGCACATCTGTGACTCATAATACAATATATGCCTTTTCTGAGTTGCAAGGCTCTGCTTCAGAAAACTTCCAGGCTTATATGCATCTGAAATCACTGAAACAATCACATGCAGACAAAGATTTCATAGTATGCATCAATGCAAAAGGCCGAAACTTCTTTCAAACTCTAGCTCTTACCCGGGACATTTTTAAACTTCTCAGTCTTCAGTGACATTTTGTGTCTTCAAGTGAAAGCAGATCCAAATATCAAATAGATGGCACATTATGTTCTTTCATTTTATAGTCTTACAGATTTCCAAAATAGATGTGGACCATCAGAAAGAGTGTCCCACACAGCCGGCGATGGGTTCTCCAGTATGGAAGATGGAGCTGCCTGCCTGTTTATGGGCCCTGAAATTAGCTTCATTTATCTTCTATCACTACATGGGTGTGACCCAGTATAGCATATCCATTTAGCATCTTAGGTGATGACAGTGCTCCTGGGTACCTGGGGCACCCTATGGGGAACACAATGATCTACTCCCTGCCAGAAATTGGTTTTCAATTCTCTTACTTCACGCCATGCTCCATTGTTTACCTGCATTGTTTTCGTATTTTGAGAAATGTTGTGATGTCTTTTGTGTACATTTTGTGGCTAAACATTTGGGGCTAAACCCTTTGAGTCCTTGAGGAAAAAAAAAAGTGGATTCTGTAAATTCTGTCCATTTACAATATGTTTTTATTCAGGAACTATATATAAATTGCCCCTGAGATACAAATGTTTGATTTACTGCCATGCCATCCAAATGAAACATCATTTTTCAAACTGTAAATAGTCAGTTGGATTTTTTTTTTATTCTTTTATATTCAAAAAGATTTCACAATCCCAGGAAGTCACATAAATAATCAACACTATATGGTACTGGGTTTTCTTCTGTTACTAACATTTATATTATAAACACTATCTCTGCTATATCCTTATACAATTTTATTCTGATAAAATTCATCACTATCCTGACCCATTCTACAATCTGTCCTTTTCTAGAGAGTGTACATCAGATTTGGGAGCCTGGGAGAAAAGGTACTGAAGCGTCATTGCTCACACTCTATCGCCCTCTTGTGGCCATTGGCGCTCTTCCGTGGAGAGTTACTTCGCTGAGTGCTCTATTGCTGAAGACACAAGATAAGCATGCTCTTCTAGGAGACATTGGCAATTTCCATCCATGGGAACAGCTTCTACACAGTTTTCCTTAAAAATATCTTAAATTAATGTGACCTAGGAGTGCTTGGAAATTTTTCTGCACTCTTCAAGATCCTCACATGTAGTTATTAATCTAGGTAATAGAAATAGAGAATAAATATAAGTGGGATTTAAATGGGAAGTGGTCCCATTCTGTACTGTTGACAGTGAATGTGACTGAAGGCTTTGGTAGAGGAAGTTGCCAAGGTCCAAATTCACCCCTCTTAAAAGTATGAAAGTGCCAGAGGTAGCTGTGTGCATACCTCTCATACCCCAGCTGGCACTGACTGAGTACACATGTTCCCTGTGAGGCTCAGCTAGATGGGGTTGTTGGAGATGGAAGATGAGATCTGTCAGTACTGTATTTAAGAAAGTAAAAGAAATCAAATCACACATTTCTTATCGACAGAAAATGGGAAAGGAGGGCTAAACACTTCCTAATAATTGTCTTCAAAGTGCCAGAACCATAAATTTCCACTGAGAAGCTAGTATTTAAAGAAAAGATGGACAAAGAGTCTCCCTCTACCTTTTAATTTAAATGAACAATAGTATGGACAACACTGCCTTAATAAGTGTACCCCCAAAAAATTTCAACAAAATAGGCTGTAGTTCTCCGCATTGTGGGATCCAGGTTACTCATCCCATTGACCCATTTGTCAGAGGAGTATTAATTAGTCAGTAGACATACATCTAGTAAGAATTTTGCACTGGATTTCTTGGCTAGGACCTTACCTAGGAGCAGGCTGAATGACCAGCAGCCTCCCAGGATGACATCACTAGAAGATTGATATTGTTAGTGGCCAGTATACAGTTTGCCCATTTTCATATGGCTTCTGCATCTAAAGTATTGTGTAACAGAAATTAGTATTATTAGTGTTCATGGTAATTTCATTATTCAGCCACCAAACATTTGTTTTGTCTATCAAGGGTCATCATAGAGGACATAATTCAAACTCCATAGGAGTTATGGAACAGAGCATGAGTGAGTCACACACACACACACACACACACACACACACACACACACACACACACAAAATAGAAAACCTGAACACACCAAAAACAAATAAAAAGGGAAGATGGGATTAACAAAACACAAACCAGGGCCAGAGAGCATTGTAGCTGAATTCTACAACCATTAAAAAAATGATACAATATTCAGCAAATTTTTTAAAAGTAGATCTAGAGGAAATACTTGCAAACTTTTTTTTATGTGGTGAGCGTAAGTATCAGCTCTAAGTTGAGAGAGAGAGAGGTCTCAAAAATAGAAAGCCACAGGCTAGTTCTCTGTTGAACCATAATACAAAATCCTTTAATGATATTAGCAAACCAAAAGAATTTTATATTACAACCAAATGTAATTCACCTCAGACACACAAGACTGGCTTAATCTTCTCAAAACAATCAGCATCATACATCACATTAACAGAATGAAAGCTAAAACACACACGATCTTCTCAATTGATGCAGAAAGAGCATTTGACAATGGCATAATATGTTAATGTGAAAACTGAATTCATAATTGAAATTTTGACAGTGAAGGAAAAATGAGTAACTATGTTTCTCTGGTGCCCTAGTTGAGAAATCAGGCTAGGAGAAGTGAGGATACAGCATCCGCAGGATTAGCCTGGGCATCTGTGGAATAGGTAAGTCCAGAATCTATAGTGACCATGTAAACAGCTCTTCAAATTTCTAAAGCAAAGGGAAAACATATCCTCATAACCGACTCCAAAGTCTCAGACTTGCATGCTGCAGTGTTTGCCTGTGCTGGCTAGTTTTATGTCAACTTGGCATAAGCTAAAGTCATCAGAGAGGAGGGGGCCTCAATTAAGAAAATGCCCCCATAATATAGGGTTTTAGGCAAGCCTATAGGGCATTTTCTTAATTAGTGACTAATGGAGGAGGGCCCAGTCCACTGTGGGCAATGCCATCCCTGAGCTAGTTGGTGATCCTGGGTTCTATAAGAAAGCAGACTGAGCAAGCTATGGGGAACAAGGCAGTAAGCAGTGTTCCTTCATGGCCTCTGCCTCAGTTCCTGCCTCCAGGTTCCTGCTCTGTTTGAGTTCCTGGCCTGACTTCCTTCAGTGAAGGACTATGGTATAGACAGTGTAAACCTTTCTTTCCCAGCTTGGGTTTGGTCATGGCATTTCATCGTGGTGATAGAAACCCTGACTAAGCCACTGACTTTGTAGTAAGGCGAAAGAAATTAAGTAAATGATAAGGGGCTGGGAAATTTTGAACAAAGGGTATTTACAGGGAAACTTGGCCTAATGGATAGCTGGCTCTTAAATTTTAGAAGAAATATTTACCTTTTTTTTAGTTACTAATTGAATTGTAGTCATATTTATATGCAGGTCAAAGAGGAAAGAAATATTATTAAAGGAAATAACAAGAACAAAACCCTCCTTTTTCTTCACCAATGTTCCTATATTCTTCTTGCCCCTCTTTGAACACTGAGCAATGAGGCTTCTGTGGGGACGCATCATGTCCATTTTCTTCTTCGTGAAATTCTGAGGACTCAGGAGAGGGCCATCTCAAAGCAGAAGTAGCTTTTAATTTAGTGAAAAGATTATTTGGGCAATGAGTAGAGGCACCTGGCATAAAGTTCTTACCCAGTTCACTCATTTCGCAGTAGCACATTTAGCATTCTTCATCCTTAGACCAAATCAAGCTTCTACAAGCAGAGTGCCAGCTCTCACTTGTCCTTTGTGGTCCTAGCTAGTGTTTTTGTCAACTTGATACATGCTAGGGTTATCTGGGAAGAAGAACCTTAGGAACTGCCTCCATCAGATTGCCTGGAGGCAAATGTGTAGGGCATATTCCTGATTAGTGATTGATATGGCAGGACCAGCTTACTTGGGATGGTACCATCCCTGTAAGGGCTGGTGGTCCTGGGTGGTATAATAAAGTAGTCTGAGCAAGTCATGGGAGAGCAAGCCAGCAAGCATCATTCCTCCATGGCCTCTACTTCAGGTCCAGCCTCCAGGATCTTGCCTTGAGTGCCTATCCTGACTTTCCCTTCATGATGCACTATATACTGTAATGTGAAATAAACCTTTTCCTCCCCAAGTTGCTTTTGGTCATGGCCTATATCACAGCAATAGAAAACAAACTAAGACATTTACAATCAATTCATTCTCACCAGAAAAAAAAATGTCAACTCTTTTTTGCATTTATTTGGTTGTTTCTCTGTGGTCATTATTGAACTCTTTTAAAACAAATTAGCAGAGACTAATGCTCTGAAAAGAAAGGCAAATTGTTGCTATTACCATAAATTAAAATGTGTTTTGCTCCTGTGTCCCTCTGCCTGCTGCTGTGGATAAATTACAGGCACACATTAGACACAGATTCTGCCCTTGGGGAAACTATAAACAATCAGGAGTTTTATTTTTCTTTAATAACCA
This sequence comes from Peromyscus attwateri, assembly GCA_902168425.1. Classification (NCBI taxonomy): domain Eukaryota; kingdom Metazoa; phylum Chordata; class Mammalia; order Rodentia; family Cricetidae; genus Peromyscus; species Peromyscus attwateri. Next base: position 4,228 of record CABHPP010140019.1, on the reverse strand, counting down.
TGTCACTCCAGAGCCATCTGGTGTACATTTAGAGTAATGTAATTTTGACTCTTGCTTGATGATACTGATATAACGCAGCAAATATAGTGCCAGTTTGGAGAACAACAATTGGGTTAATTTCTGCGTGTAATCCAACAGTGATTTAATCTTACATTCTGTGTGAACTGTAATAAAGCCTGAATTAGTTCCATTTTTAGAAAAGATGTAGACAAAGTGAAACGCCGAGAGGCCAATATGTATTCCTGTATAGAAACTAAATATGTTTTTAAAAATTGTATGCATACATATTATCTAAGGGCACCAAGTAAGGGGGCTTAGAACACATGATTAAAAGAAGAATAGCATCTAAAGAAGAATAGTCACATTTTTGTACTTATCTGTGCGAAGTCAGCAGGACCAAAAAGACCTTGTCCACATCCACTGATTCAATTATGGCAGTGCTCTAAGACACATTTCCCCCTGTTAAAGATATGAAGAGTGAATCAGAGAGAAATTCAGTTGCTTGCATACAGTCTGACAGCTGCAAAGTGACATGGCTGAGATGTAAACCAACATCTCTCCATTGCACTCCCACATGTTTCAATACATGAATTCTGGTGGGAACACACACACACACACACACACACACAGAGAGAGAGAGAGAGAGAGAGAGAGAGAGAGAGAGAGAGAGAGAGATACACACACACACAGAGCACAGCACAAATAGAGTAAGTAACTCCATGAACAGTATACTGGGTGTGTGGCTGAGGGCAGGAGAACTTCTATTGATAACTCCAAGACATACCAGATAGGTTTTTAAATGTCAGTGATAAGGACCTCTAGAGTTGCGTCAAGTTTTGGAAGGCTCACAAACCTACACATTTTCTCTGGAAGTTAGTTACGCATGTATTTTTCCAGGTAGAGATCCAGTAGATTTATTTAGAGTTAATCAGATTTTCAAAGGGATAAATGACAATCAAAAGGTTAGGCACCACTGTATAGCTATTGTAACCATGGAAACTGTTGAAGGCAGGGATATGTAATATTTCATTCACCAATAATGAAAAGCAACAGTAATTATCCTACACTTTAATGTTAAGAGTGACTGGTAAGGGCAACTATAGCTTTTCTACGTATTTATTGAGGTGCTTAGAAAACAGGCTTAAAGTGATTATCAGAATTACTTTTCGAAGGCATGGAGACAGCATGTTATTTATACATGCATTCTTCATTCATTGACTACAACAACCTTTCACCCCATTGATCAACAAGTAGGTAGTGAGACCTGGTTTTCTGGGTGTTCAGCAGTGGCCTCAAATCCCCTTTGGAACGTAGTTTACGTTGAGGGTGGTAGGGTGGGCCCAATAGTAAGCTTAGTACTAATTGGCAAGGAATGCTAAAGTGAAAATTGGGTGCAGTTCAGAGAATGATAGGGGTTCTGGTTGCTTTATTTCTTTTTGCAGTGTGTGTGTGTGTGTGTGTGTGTGTGTGTGTGTGTGTGTGTGTGTGTGCATTTCTCTGTGTGTGTCCAAATGTGCACGAGCATGTACATACCTGTGCATATGTGTGTGGAGGCCAAGGGTTATCGTGGTGTGTTCTTTTTTGATCAGTGCAGGGTCGCACACTGGAATCTCACTAGCTTACCAATTAGGCTAACCTAGCTAGCCAGGTTGCTTCAGGTCTAACCTGTGTCTGCCTCTGAATACTAGAACTATGGGTGGGCCATCATGCCCCTAGAGCATTTGTGTGGGTCCTGGGAATTTGAACTTTGACCCTCATGTTCTTTATCCACTGAGCCATCTCCTCTGCCCCAAAATGCTGGTTGTTTTTTTAATAGGGAAGTCCAGGAATGTCTCTGACAGGAAGGCCAGAAAGGATCATGCAGACACAGAGCAAAGGTTATGAGAGACTCGTGTGGCTGGTGTGAGCTAGCTAGAACATAAGCAAGTGAGGATCCATGATAGGATAAAGAACAGAATAGGTATGAATAGGTACATGTGGTTGTGAAGCCCTTGCCCGTGGGCAGAAGATCAGATCTTGGAGGAAGATAGTAGGCTCATTGAGTATTTAGTGGAGCAGAGTGAGCTGAGCTGTTAACCATGTGTCATTTTGCTTCCCTTTCCATGGACAAGGGACAAGACTCCAAAGCTGATTTTCTTGTGTACACATCAAGTGAGACTCCTCATTTGTATACTGCCTGGGGATATTTTGACTTCCAAGAAATATCTGTCCTATTTAAATCTCAGTTTAATTGTTTTTAAAACTTTGAGTGTTGCTAGATTAAAACAATAATCCCCCGATTCCACATCTGAGCATTTTCAAAAGTAGCTCAAATCTCAGCACATCTACTGCTTATGGCTGGAGGACAGCACACAGCTGGGTGGGGGGGGTGGACATGAATGCGCTCAGTTCCCTCTTTTTCAAGCAGCATCGGAATAGGTCAGAGGTGGGCCATGGACTGTGTGGTGTGTAGGTGGCTTAGGGTCCCCTGTGTATTATTCTGGGACCAGTAAAGCCTATTAGCATTCAACCAGTTCAGGAGGCTGTCCAGAGGCATTTAATATCCAGGACATTGTTCTCTCTTATACTCTGAAAGAATAAATACCAGCATAGGCAATGGCCTGAGTACTGAGCAGTGGCAACCTTTAGACAAAAAGTCTGCAAAGGACACTGAACTCTTTAACCCAGAAAAAAGAAATGAAGGGAGAGAGGGAGGGAGGGAGAAAGGGAGGAAGAAAGGAAGGAAGAAGGGAGGAAGAAAGGAAAATCCAAGACAAAGGAGAGGAAGCAGGAGCATAAAACATGCGGCCAGACCAGGCAATTTTGTCAGAATTCTCTTTGGTGCCTGAAGTGCAGCAAGTGCATCCACCATGTGTAGTATGACCTTGTGACCCCTTCATGGCTGCAGCAAGTGCATCCTCCAGTGTGAAGGATGACCTCATGGCTCCTCGTGACAAAGTTTCTGTGCTTTGTCAATGCAGAGGCACTCCTGTCTCTCTCTCACTAGAAAATAGAGTTAGTCAAGAATGTGTTATGTGGTTATACATAATATTTTTTCCTGACAGAATCTGAACAAAGAGAACAAAGTACGTAGTTGGGAAGGCTTATAAATGTGTCACCTTGACGTGTAACTGGGCACAGTCTGAAAATGTGTATTGTCTGGTTTTTTTTTTGATTGATTTCAATATGGACTAGGAGGTGATGGACTAGTAAGGCCACTGAATGCCATAAGACCCAAGCTCTTGGTGCTCTGGGGGGACCCACTGGACAGAAATCCTCTCCTTTGCCTCTTGAAACACCTGAAACAAGAAAACCAACTGTGTAATTATTACATTAGTCCTGAGATATGACAGGGGAATTGTCTGTAGAAAATAACAGAAATGACAGGCCATTGTATTCCCTTTTGCTCAAAGCACTGGTGGACATTCCAGACTTCTGAAAGTGAAGACTGGCAGATTATAAATGCATTCGAATGCTTTGAGTCTCAGGTGGTTTTCTGCAGAAAGCTGTACTCCATCCATATATGTCTTATGACTCTAATACAAACTACTTGAAAACCATAAAATGGGGTAGAGAGACATTTCAAAAACCTTGTACCCATCCCCAGATTTGACAAATTTCAGCATTTGCCTTATTTGGTTTGAATTCTTTCTGATTAGGTCAAGGTATCAAAGGGAAAAGTAGGCTATTCTGGCCCTCTCTTGTTGGTTCATGCCTAGTTATAAAATTTCATATTTCACAGAAATTCTTGTGTCACATGGCTGAGGCGCTGTGCATCAAGAGTAATCAAACATTACATTGCTTGAAAACCCTAAGGATGTATAGGTCTCAGGGCTCCTCATGTTACTCGCAACCAAAATCCAAAAATCAAAATACATGCCCCAGAAATTACTGAGCTGAAATATTTTTTTGGAAGGAACAGTTCAGGGTACAGATATTGGCCTGGGTTCAGTTATTGACTGGGATGTAGCTAACAGACAAGGGTGGAATTTACCCAGGGACAAGTTTCTGATTTGTTGGAATCCTTCATAGATTTTCTGATGAGATTCTGTACTATAAGGCTCTTCAAAAATACCCACTTCTCACAAAGCAAAGGGCATGCCTACAGTATCTGTAACAAGTGATCCCCATCTGTCTCCTCTGGCATTGCTTACCCTTCTTTACCTAGGGTTCTTACTGCTGTGTACTAATGGGTAGCCTCTTTCTGACTTGCACATAGAAGCCTGTTCTCCACTCCATCCATTTCCTC